>VMDR010001331.1:0-132853 GCA_007922815.1 Macrotus californicus | reverse complement strand
AAAAACTAGAGCTGTGCCTACAATAAATAAACCGAAATACTAACAGGGACAGTCTCTGACTGCTGGACTTGCCTTCAACTTTGTTTATTTTTTGTTTATTTTCTTATCCATTTTGTGTGGCTTCCAAATTTTCCACCATAAAAGGTGTATCTGTTGGTTAATTAGAAAATGTCTTATAAGGGAGAAACAGAAAGGACATCTGGAACTGTCTGAGTTAATGAAATGCAAAATATGTTAGGAATTTTGTTCCTAAATTCCCCTAATTCTTCCTGTGAAAAAAAACTGGCATTGCAGATGGTTTGAAGATTTAAACCCTAAAAATAGACGCTAAAAACTCCCTCAGGAAAGCGCTGGCTGATGTGTTGATAGCCTTGGAATGAGCGAAGCCGTTAGGCAGGAGGGACAGCCAAAATCCCCACCAAAAAAAACCCACGTTGCATACGTTCGATTACATAAGGAACTTTTTTAAAAAAAAATCTGTTTGGCAGGAAGAGATGCCTCAGATAATCTCAAAAGTCGAACCAGGAACGAGAACCAAGAACGGAGAAGATATTTCTGTGGCAGACGTGAGGGCTGACTGGTACTCTTCATTGACAAAGAGACCATCTAATCATTAAGAAAAGAGAGATGACATTTAAAAAAACGTGGAAAAATGGGATTTCTGCTTTTAGTAACCGCAGGATAGGTACTTGAGACCCACCACGCAAAGGAAGTAGGAACCCTGGCCGGGTGGCTCAGGTGGTTGGGGCACCGTCCCCAGGCACCGGAGTTCGTGGGTTCAGTTCCCGGTCAGGGCACATACCAAGGTCGGGGGTTCGATCCGTGGTTGGGGTGCCTATGGGAGGCAACTGATTGATGTCGGAAGGTAGTCGGAAAGCTTACCAAGTATTGAGTATTTGAGTAATTAAGGATAGGACGTGGGAGACTTGTGGGGGCTAAGCCAGTCTGGACAGGGTGGCTGGGAGGCTGAGTGTCTGACTGGGACATTTGATGTGGACAGATGCCCTGAGCAGAGCCTGGTCTCAGAGAGGTTTGGGGGGATGGAAATGACCAGACTGTGGAACTGGATGGCCACCTTCAGTGTCTTCAGCCCACGGGAGAGAAAACTAAAGGCTGAGGGTAACTTAGTCACAAGTTTGGAGTGAGTTGTGGACCATGAGGATTTTGTCTGTTAAGGGAGAACTGAGCATCCGGGGGCGGGGCCAGTGAGGCCCAAGGGCAGGTGGATTCCCAGGGACTCCCTCTCCCCTGCCCCCTGCCCCCTCCACTCCCATGGCCTTGACCCGCCGGGTGTCGGGTTCCTCACCTGCAAAATGACGGTGGTGAAGCCTCCTCACCAGACACATTTTTGGTGTTTGTTGGTGTTTATTTATATGTTCATTCATCCATGAATATTCTTTGAGCGCCTACTAGCACGAGGCTTTTGGAGGGACGTCGGGCGTCAGCAGTGGCAAACACAGAGCAGAAAGGGCGAGAACGGGAGTCTCGGGGGAGAATCACTCACTGGGGGGCATGAGCCAGCCCTCCTGGGGGGAGGCCCCTGAGAACTGACACTGCAGGGAAGTGAATCAGCAAACAGCAGTCGGACACGCTGCTCCCGGGTTCGGTGAACGGCCCTCCCACCTGCTCCTTCCTGCTTGGTGACAATGGTACGGCCGCATTTCTCCAGTGATGGTTCTGGCCCATGCAGCTCCTGTACGCTTACCTACTGAAGGTTCCCGATAACTGTGTGGTGTTACCATCCCCATCTGCCTTCGTCCCACCAGGACACGGAGGCTCACAGAGGTGAAGGAGCCAGTGGCGGGGCTGGGATTCAAACCGGTGTGTGGCCTGTGGGCACTGGCAGTCCCCCCGCAGAGGACGCAGACACTAGAGTGGTCTCGCTGCAGCCTGGCTGCCCGCACACGTGTGGCCTGGCTCTGGGGTCAAGTTCTCCGCCGGGCGGAGGCCTTCTTGGCAGGAGGTGACCCGGGCTGTTCGTGCAATTTCCACACGCTGCTCCGAGTCCGGTGGACAGAGGGACTCTGTCAAGGTGCTGGCCCTGGGAAAAACCTGCCAACATGCCGACGGTGCAGCATGTGCCTACGGTTCCCTTTTCACAAATGTAGGTTCTTTTTAAAGAAATCGGCTCGCTCTCCAACAGCCAAATGTGGTTGTGTCATGGCCCAGGCTTTAAAATAGATCAAAGAGGCCACCCAACTTTTCCCCTCTCCCCCTGCAGGGGACTCGGGTGGACGTCGGGGGGTTGGGCTGGAGGGGAGGTCAAGACCAAGTCGTCTCTTTGAAGTCCCACGTTTCTTCTTAAAAATCTGTGTGAAGTTTCCATTCCCACAAACTACGTCTGCGCGTTAAACTGGTTTTCAAGTGAGCGAGCGGCCCCATGATATTCCCACAGCTTCACGGACCCCTCCCCACCGCCGTGCCCCCTCACTGCCCCCACTCACGGCCTCTTTGTTCCCAAGTTTGCAAAATGCCCTGAGACACCAGATGTAACAATTTTCCATAGACCCGGGGAGGAGGGTGGAGACTTGGGTGTTGGAGAGGGTGCAGGCAGGTGCAGGAGAGGAGGGCCACACAGAGGCCAGGGTGACAGAGGGGCCCTTGGCAGTCCTGAGGCGCCGTGTCAATGGTGCTTCTCAGCCCTTCCAGCCTCTTTCCTCTCCAGGCGCCCCCCACCCCGACGCCCTGATGGATTCCTCCCTCCGGTCCGGACTCTTGATGCTAAGAGAAACTGGCTGCGGACGCCGTGGCGCAGGGAGGCCCCGGGAGCTCTGCTTGACCCACCTTTGGAGGTTTCCGAAGCGACTCCCTGCATTAAAGGGGGAAGCGTCAGACGAGGGGGTGGCAGGTGGCAGTTCTTCCGACTACATGCAAATTGACTCGAATAGGCGGTGACTCAAAAGAGATGATTCCTGTGACTCTCCCTCAGTCACGTACCACACGCATTTTCGGGAATTGTCATAAATATGGACCTGCAGGGAACTGCCATGAATATTCAGCAAACGGCAAAAAGGTCTCCAGACGGCAGGGCCGTCTCCGGAAAGGGGTGTGGGAAAGGGGTTCTCTCTGCAGGAAGGTGGGGGGTGGCAATGGCCTGTGGTATGCAGCCTCAGAGTGGGGACCTCATTCGAGCCGGGTGGCTGGCCGCCGTCCCTGACGCATCTGATTAGCTGGGGCTGTGTGCTGACTTCGGGGGTGACATTTGACCTCCAACACTTAGAGTGTGCGGAGCGGGCGGGCCCTGTGTGCAGGCGGGTGGGGGGGAGCGTGGGGGGGGGAACATCAGGTTCTGAGCTTGAGGTTTGTGTCACGTGGCAGGAAGGGGCTGAACACGGCCACCCCGGATCATGGGAGTAGCAATCGCCATTTAAATTCCCTCAAATCACGTCATTTTCCACATCTCGGCCCCTGCGGGGTGTGGCCCGAGCAAAAACTCAGGATGCACTTGTGAGGTGCTCCCACTTTGCGAAAGTCCCGTCACGTGACCACCGGCTCACTCACCAAGAGTCCCTGGAGTATCCACTCGCTTGTAGGAGACGCTGACGCCAACCCATTTGAGACCCAGAATGATGACAAAGGTGGGCCAGCCATGACGCTCACACAAACTGTTATCAGAGTGGATGTGTCACACACCTAGCCCCCGGCCACCCGGCCGTCTGCGCGGTGACTTGATGGCACTCTCGCTGTGAGTCACTGAATCAGTTAGCTGGAGAGGTGGCGATTTAGTTAATCTGTGGGAAAACAGCTGAGTGGAAACGTCGCTCAGTCCTCCGTCCCCACCTCCCCTTGCCGAGGACGGTCCTTCTCACACCCACGCCCCGAGCTGCCTCTCTCACAAGTGACTTCCTTCTGCCTCCTGGACAGCAATGGCGCCAGCTTGCACCCAGGGCCTAGTGAGTGTGTGGGGTGACAGGCACCCACGGTGGCTCTGCTCAGGGACACTCGGTCCCTTCCCTGCAGCCCTTTTGTTGTTGACTCCCATTGATCCCTCAGGGTCCCCGTTGGGTTTTGGGTTCCACTAAGGTCTCGCACTTGAGCGGATGATTAACAAAGATTTGAGATAAATGTTGGTTGCTTCCCCAGAGCTTGGGCAGAGAGGCAGGTGCTCGGGAGGCCTTGGGACCCCTAGGGTTTCCGAACCTCAGTGACATCTGGACCCGCTGGAGTGTGCCTCTCTGCACGCTTGGCACCTTCCCCTCCCCCGGGCTCCCTTCCCCTCTGGTGACCAGCACTGCATTGTCCGGTGATGCTCTTGGATGAGTTTGCTCTGTTTTCTCGGTGGGTACCAGTTGGTGGCCCAGCCAGTGCAGGCGTGGGGGTTTTGTCTTCCTCCACCTGGCGTACTTCACTGAGCACGGCCCTCTCACTCTGCAAAGCCCTGCCCTTCAGACCGCATCCACGCTTGTCGTCACAGACGGCCGTGTGTCATCTTTTTTACGGCTGAGCCGTGTTCCATTTTTGTGTGTGTGTGTGTGTGTGTGTGTGTACATACACACACCACGTGTTCCTGTGCCACTCCGCTGTTCACCGACACCCGGGCTGTTGTGAAAAACGCCACAATGCACACAGGGGTGAATGCATCTTTTCAAACCAGTGTTTTGGTTTTTGTCCGATAAATTCCCTGCAGTAAAGTTGCTGGGTCACGTGGTAGCTCTGCCCCTGATTTTCTGAGGAAGCCTCACACACTTTTCCTCAATGGCCACCCCAGTCTCTGTTCCCACCAGAAGCACACAGGGGGTCCCTTTGCCCCCCGTTCTCGCCGGTACTACCTGCTTGTTGATTGACGGCAGTCGTTCTGACAGGTGTGAGGTGATGGCCCGCAGGCCAGTGGGGCACTTGCAAAACTGCTGATCGGAGTGGCCAGCCTGGGCAACCTGGCCGGCACCGTGGGCAAAATTTGCAGCTGGAGGGGCCGGGGCCTGGACGGCAGCCCTGGCTCCTTGCCCGACCGCGGCCTGTGGGAGCCACGTGGGGAGTGAAAGTCACCTCCGACACGCCGGCATTCAGTTCCGGGGCCGTTTCCAACCGCCAGCCGGGCCTCAGACGGGTCACCTGTGCTCTCAGACTGACTCACCTCATTTGCGAAGTTGAGGGTGGCCCAGGCCCGTGCTTCTCCAGCTCCAGGGTGCAAACACCCCGGGATTCTGTCAGCATGTGGGTGCCGGTTTGATCAGTTGGGCCCGGACTGTGCATCTGCCACCACCTGCCAGGCTGCACAGCCAGGACCAGCTGAACCTGGGCCTGCACTTCAGGTCTGCGGTTCCGATTCTCCGGACATCTTAGTGGACAGGGCTGACGGGGGGCGGGGGGAGACCCTGAGGTTTGTGTCTGCCCAGAACACACATCCAGACCCCCTCCCAGCAGTGCCTCCTACAGGAAGGCAAGGAGATTTCAGGTCCAGAAACAACGCTGGAAAATTCGTGCGGCAGCACATCAGCTCAGCAGAGCGACACCCCGCAATGCAAAGTCACCCTCTTAGCAGGTGGCCTGCCGGGGCCTGGTGACACCCATTTGCTAACACCGCTGACGGTGACAGAGGAGGCAGCTGGCACTGACTCTGCTTCCAGGAACTCCTTTCTCTGTTCCCATGGCAACTCGGAGAGGCTCCGCTTCCCGTTGCTGAGCGGGAGGTCATCCTTTTTCTCATTCTTCCCTGACTCTCACCCTCCCATCTGTGTGGAATTTGCTAGAATTTGGGGGCAGTGGGTCAAAATGCCATTTTGTAGTTCAGGCGGCATAAAGCCAGAGTTTTATAAAAATACGCATTTCTCACTGTACAGTCAGAGTTGGGGCTCACCTTCCTTCATTCCCGTCAGGGTGGGACCTGAAAGCAAGGGGTCTCCCCTGAGCATGCCACCCCCCACCCACAGCACCCACACTGGGGAGGTCCCTGCACCCAAAGCACCCATGCTGAGGGGGGTATGGGGGTGCAGCCTGCTCAGGGGCTTGGCCGCATCGAGAGCACCTGAAGCTGCTGAGCTGCATTTGTGTGGCTAGGACGCAGGTTCCCCTATTCTGTCACTTTCTGAACACCTGGCTGCCTGATTTCCATTGTTTGCAGCTGGAAGGGGTTCCTGTCCCCCTTCTCCTGTCCACCTGGGGATCCTGGTGGAAGGGCACCTGGAAGGCAGGTGCTGCCGCGTGGCCACTCGGAGCTGAGTGACCTGGCTGGGTTCCCCTTCCTTCCACCCCCCGGCCAGGGGCAGGTGAGGAAAGACCCTGCCCGGGGCCCTCACAGGAGCCGTGTCCCTCGACTGAGGCATAGCGTGTCAGCGGCTGAGACAGAGAAGACATGTAGGGTTAGGGCTCCAGGCCACCCCCTCTGTCCCCTCTGTCGTCACCCTGCCCTCTGCCTCTGACCAGATGTCTGCTGTCCTCCCCTCACTCAGCAGGACTCCAGGTCCCACAGCCGGAGCCGACCCCGCTGACAGGAAGGGTGTGGGGAGGGGGGGTGGCTCGGAGCTCCCGCACCCAGGGGACCCGGACCCAATGCCCTCTGGCTCCTGGGTGTTTGGGGAGTCGGTTGTCAGATGTGACTGTGGTTCGGGGACCCTGATGGGTGCTGGGGACCCCACTTTCGGCTCATCCAGGCTTACCTTCCCATCCGTCACATCTACACATCTCCAAGAAGCTATGTAAACCCTCCCCCCATCTTCAATGGAAGCAATTTCTTTCTCTCTTTTTTTAAAGATTTATTTATTTATTTATTTATTTTTGAAGAGGAGAAGAGAAAGAGAGGGAGAGAAACATCAGTGTGTGGTTGCCTCTAAAGCGCCCCCTACTGGGGACCTGGCCCACAACCCAGGCACGTGCCCTGACTGGGAATTGAACTGGTGACCCTTTGGTTTGCAGGCCGGCACTCAATGCACTGAGCCACCCCAGCCAGGGCCAATGGAAGCAGTTTCTCTGTCACCCTCTCTTTGGGGTCCAGGATCAACTGACTGCCTCCTAACGAGGGTCAAGGTGAGCGGAAGGGAGCTGGGGCAACCTCTGCCCCAGAAGCCAGAGCAATGCCAGAGGTTCCCACGGCCCCTCTGGGCCTGGTCCAGCCTGTCGTCGGTAGCCCCCTGGGCACAGTGCACAGGCCCTGGCCCTGCCGCCATGAATGCAGACCGCCCCCCCCCCCTGCCCCCACTCCCCGCAGCCTCTCCGGGAGTGCTCCTCTCTTCAGCCTCACGGTGTTCAAGGTACTCAGAAAACTAGGTCACAAACAGCTCCCATCCATTAGGAGATGGGAGTTAAGTGGCCCAGAGAACGTGGTGACTGCGTCCTTCAGGAGAGTGACAACGAGAATGTGAAGGCCTGTGACTCACAGCCACGGCAGACCCCAAAGCCCTTCACAGATCTGAAGCTGTGGCCGATCTGCGGCCCGGACCTCAGGGCTGGGGACCAGACCTTTCGCTTCATGGACAACGCTCCAACGGACCGAGCCGCCGGCCAGCTCCATGGGTATCGTTAGACAGAAAAGTGGAGTATTTAGTAGATAAATCCACAGGCCTGTAGATAGATAAATATTCGACAAATAAATAAATCAATGCTTTTAACAACATGGGACGGCAGCCCCACGGGGCGCGGGGGCGAGAGAAGCCGAGAACAAACGGTGCCTCCAAGGAAACAGACCCACGAACAGTCGGGCCCCCAGACTCTCTCTCATGTTCCTGGTCCAGATGCGGTAGAAATTTCCAGCTGCCACCTTAACCCTCCTGTGGGGTCAGAGAGAATGCACTGAGGCCGTGGGGGGTTGGGCGCCCAGCCTGCCCCGCTGGGATGGGGCGGAGAAGCGGGCCTGGCCCCTCTCCGTGGGCGAGTCCCCGTGTTTGGTGGCAGGGGAGTGGCAGCTGTTGGGACGATCTTTCCTTGATAGAAGTGCAAACCTCCAGGGACAGAAGTGCTCCTCCAGGGGTCAGTCAGGACTAAAGCCATCGGAATGTCACTGAAACGCACTCAATCACCCCCTCCGTGTGCTTGGGTCCTGGCGAGGGCGGAGGGCCACACCTGGGCTTCCTCTGTCCCCACTGGCGGAGGTACTCCTCCCCATGTTGGGGCGCCCGCGGTCTCGAGGCGACCTTGGCTCTCAGGGAGAGCTGGAGAGAGACGGGTAGAGGCCGACCCTGCTCGGGGGAGACGGTGTAGCCGCCTAACAGAACGCCACACTCCCGTCCGAGAGACGACCCATTTTCTCTGTTTTGGTTGTTTTTCCCCAAGGGGTTCTCCACGGGGATCAACCTCATACCGTAAACCCCCCTCTTTCTTTCTGGCATAAACCCGATTCCCGTTGGCACAGCACCTAACTATGCCCAGACGTCCTGCAGGGGCTACAAGGAAGGCAAGGGTCACCTCGTGTCATGTGAGAGACCGATACACACGCTGACCCTGGCCAGAGGCCAGGTGCACTGAGTGCCACCCATGGGCGTGGGGGCAAAGAGGAGCATGTGCCTTGTAGTACTGGGAAGATTGAAGGAAGACTTCCTGGAGGAGGCGGCATTGGAACTGGGGAAGTAAGAGCGGAGTGTGGGAAGAGGGGAGGAAGGCATTTGGATGGGAGGGAACAGCATGAAAAAGTCACAGACTCATGGAAGTCTCTAGAATGTTTAGGAAAACTGAGCCATGTGGCCAGGGGGGTTAGAGGGTGGGAAGATAAAGAGGCCATGAGGCACGGAGGTGACCTTGGGCGCTCCAGGTCTGCACTACGCTCTGTTTGCTCTCGAGAATAAAAATACCTTTTTTTTATTGCTTTCACGTTTTTGCACGGAGACCCAGAGGCTGCGTCCCACAGTAACACTGTTTGGTTTTACAGAATCTCATTTAGTGTCTGCACCTCCTCCAGAGTCCATGTTCTGATGTTCAGGAAAGAGGTAAACATTCCATTTGCCTTTTCACGAAAAACTGCCTGTTCTGTCCTTGCGGGGAGCTCCGAGCGGCTGTTTACCCTTTTTCCTCTTCCTTCTGCGGGGGGAGGGGGGGTGTCGGGGAAGACGTCCTCTCTGCTGGCGAATTCGCTTCGGAGAAGCAAATTGGTGCCCCCGCTGTTGCCAAACAAGAGCGTGCTTCCTAGAAACAGAGCCATTAGAGCCGGATTTCATCTTGTGGACCCGAGCGGGGCCCAGGCGGCTGTGCATCTCTGTGAGCCGGACCCCCGCCCCGCCGGGGTGCGGTCCCCACGTGCCTGCCTGTCCTCGTGGCACGGGCCAGCTGCTCAGCCGCTGAGAGCACAGCCTATTGCTGTTTTCATCATCGATCGATTCTCCTCTCTGTCTGTGCCCTTGGGGACGCAGTGCAAACGCCGCCTTCTCCCCCCGTGCCCCGTCCCCCTACTTGCGCCGGGGTGGCTGAGCCTGCTGACAGGTTGAGGCCGAGGCAGCCTTCGGTAGGGACACAGGGCTCACCGGGACTGGCTGCCCCTTTGCGCCACGTGGGGCCCTGACTGTGTGTGGGTTTGACCGGAGGCCCAGGGCCCAGGCTGCAGGGAGGTGGCCGCAGGTCCCTGCCCTCAGGAAATCCATGACGTCATCCTGCTGAAAAATAGGTCATTGTACTTGGTGGCCATGGTGGGGGTGGGGGGTGTGTGTGACAAGTGACACAAAGTGGCTGAGTGTTCCCCAGGCTTGGAAATGCCAGGCGTTGCCGAGAAAGACTTCAGGAATTCCCTGAGAAACAGCAGAAGCCCGAGTCAACCCACAGAGGCTCCCGAGAAACTCCTAATGCGGGGCAGCTGCCCTGGGGCATCAGGGACCGTCCAGGAAGCCCCACGCCCCCTGCTCGCTGGAGGCCCATGTGGACGTGAGGGCAGCCCGAAGGGTGAACAGTCATGGGCCCACGATAAATGATTTCAGGGGGTCGGCAACCCGAGGACGGGTGTGCCACGGTGTGCGGTCTGGCCGTGAATGCGTGTTTGGGGCAGCCTCCCCGAGGGGCACGGCCGAGGGCGGACACTCAAGGGGTTCGGGTCTGGGACACAAGAACTCACCTCGGTCTTAGCATCGATGCCGGTGCCTTAATTGTGACGAATGGGCCCTGGCGGTGTGGGGAGGCGCCACGCTGGTGCCTGTGTTTCTGCCCAGATCTGTCTACATCATTATTTGGTTCTGTTGCCCTGGAGACCCCCACCCACTGAGAGGGAACAGAGCCGGGCCAAAGCGGGCGGGCAGAGGGCCGTGACGCCGGAGAGAGCACGGGCATGGCCTCGGAGTTTACCCGGCCCACAGAGAGGGCACAGCACGGAAAGGAGAGACTGGCTTCTCCTACCCGAGCTCTCTCCCACGAAGGGTGTGAAGTGACTTAAGAAGCACCTGCTATGTCCCAGGTAGCGGCTCGGCCGCCCTGAGACGGAGGTGGACAGAGTGCAGCGATTGTAGACAGAACACCGTGACTGTCCCAGATAAAACGAGCACAACTGGGTCCCCGCACTCCATGGGGATGTCACTTACTGAGAGGGGAATTATTAGCACGGAAGCCATTTGGGAAAGGCCACCGAATACACCCTGATGTCCTTCCTGGTGGTCACTGCTCGGGGCCGGCTGTGCTGGGACCAGGAATTTATTTCTGAGAGACACGAGCACGCCGTCGGCTCGAACAAAAAAGCTCAGGCTCATTTTTCTTGTTACTTTATGAGACTCAGACTCGTTCTAGCAAATGGCTCTTTAATATGGAATTGGAGGTCGGTGACTATAAATGAGCCTGGACATACGCGGTGATTTGTGGGGTGTGAATGATGAGCTGGAGCCTGGTATTAGGGGACGGCACCCACCAAACGCTCCTGTTTCGGGCCTCTCTCTAAGGGATGGCGGCGTGACCGGCAGCCCCCAGTGAGGGTCCAGGGCGAGGGGCTTCAGCGCCGTCGTTCACACGGGGTCGGTCGGTTGTTCTCTGCTGCGGAAACATTCTCAGGACCTGCTGTGAGGCGGGTGCGCAGCTGGATCGGAAAGGCTGGCGGCCCAAGAGAGCTGGAAAACCTGCTGGAAGACACGCAGCGAGGCCCCACCGAGGTTTCCAATGCTCTCAACCGCTCCCTGTGCTCTCCTGGGGACGTGGATGCCTTTCCCTTCCGTCTTGTTTGGAATCTTGGAGAGATGCGATCTCATTTCTTCTCATTGACATCCTGCCGATTATCCATGCTTACCTGCTGACACGGTTTCATGAATATTTAACTTTGAAACTCTTCCAATAGATTCACGCATTTCCATCTTCAGGGCATGAATGCCTGGGAGAACCCTCCACACCTCAGAATACAGAAGGGCCCTGTCCGTGGCCGGGTGCCAGGGCGGTGTGGGCGCGGAAACGGAACAGCCTGGCCTTGAGTGGCAGGCTGCCCGCGCTTCCTCTTCTGTTTTAAAGAGGCTGAAAGTTGTCACTCAATGTAGCACACACGGGCACGTTAAACTACCATGCAGGGACTGGCCTTGGCCTAGAGAGGCTGCGCCGTCCCCTCTCAAGCGCCTGGGGTGCCTCTGAGGTTGCTTTTCAAGACAGAAGCTGCTGCTCAGAGGGCAGGCCAGTGACAGCCTCCAGCCACATCTCCTCCCCACAACCCGTGTTTCCTTTACAAATGACCACCCCTCATGGTGACCATGAGTGCGTCTCACCGGTCCCGTGGCCGGCTGTTCCCTGCCCACCCAGTGCCCATCCCTCCTGCGTCCTGACGGGCAGGGTTTCGTTTTTATTCAGGGTGGCCGTTGACCACCCCAGTCTCCTGCAAAGGTGGTCCGGCCCCTGCTGGAGTCTGGACGTACTCCTCAGAGGCAGGGCTTCTTCCAGCCTGGCCTCTCCCGCCTCCGACCACCTGCTTCTTTCTGCCTGGAGTTCAGCCTCGGCAGCCGGAGCCGAAGCCACCCTCAGAGACAGGGAGGCCACGCTGAGCCTGAGGCCACATGCTAGAAACACAGAGAACCAGTGAGTCTGGGACCCAGCACTGGGTGCCGTCTCGAGTTCCGCTACGTGATGAGGAGGTCAGCTCTGTCATGTCAAAGCCACTGCTATGTCGCTATCTCTGCAGCTGGGATGAATCCCAGCGAGTGTGGGGGATGCCACGAATAGAACTGGCGTCTCTTCGGAATCTGAAATGAGCTTGAAGGGAAAACGTCAGCACCCAGCACACAGTCGTGGGGGCGGGTCCCTGTCCCGCACAGACCAGGCATCACCTATGAGGACGGGGCTGTGCAGATCAGAGGCAGAGGAGCCTGGCCCAGAGTCTGCCGTCCTCTCAGGGACAACAGGACACGGGGACGTGGTCACCTGCGACTGGGCTCCATCGCATCCTCGCAAGACCAGACCATGAGCGCCTGCCACCCAAGCCCGCAGCCTGGCTCCCGAGCCTGCGGGGTCCCCTTGGAGTGTCCCCCTCTGAGTGTGGCCCTTGCCATGGGTGTTGGCACCCCTGGGCCCAAGGGTGGCCAAGGAGGTTCGACTCAGGACTGCTTCACACTCTGAAAAATGATCAAAGACCTCCAAGGCTTTTGTTATGAAGAGACTATCTCTTTATAGTTATCATTTTAGAAAATAAAACAAAAAACTTTTAAAAACATTTCAAAATAACAATGAAAAGCCCACTATTGTTAATATAAACACCGTTTTAATGCAAAAGACTATATTTTTCAAAACAAAACAATTGGGGAGGCGTGCAGTATTATAGTTAGGGATTTACGTTTTTTTACAAAGCGTCCGTATTTGACTTAGAAGAGGGCAGCTGAACTCTCCAGGTGCT
Source organism: Macrotus californicus (assembly GCA_007922815.1). Lineage (NCBI taxonomy): Eukaryota > Metazoa > Chordata > Mammalia > Chiroptera > Phyllostomidae > Macrotus > Macrotus californicus. Next base: position 120,153 of record VMDR010001331.1, on the reverse strand, counting down.
TCCGTACACGACACGAGGAGATTCCAAGTTGTGGCTGTTTGTGGGTGGGGCAGGGCGATGGGCGGCTGCACCAGCAGCCCCCTACCCTGTCCCCGTGGGACATCCATATGGCTCCAGACCTTGTCCCACGTCCCCGGGGGACAACACCACCCTGGCGGAGGGGCGCTGGTCCACGGGGACGGAGGCAGGACTAGCGGGAGCCACCATCCTGGGTCCATGAGCCTCCGACAGAGGCAGCTGGTCTTGGATAGCCCGGGATGGGGGTGGCCCAGACCTCAGAACGGAGGGGCTCGGCTACGTCCTAGTGAGGCTGGGATTTGCTTTAATTCCTACATGTCTTTGTTTGTCATCTGGGTTATTGAGAGGATGAACCACCGGAGAGAGCATCTGAAGTGCTGGGAGACACCAGGCCAGGCCTGTGGGAGGCTGTCCGTGCACAGCAGTTCCTTTTACATTTTCTGTGGCGTTGGGAGGGGGCGCCGTGGAAGGAGAGCCCAGGAGTGCGGCCCTGCCCCACCCATCTCCTGGGTGAATAAGTGATTCTCGGAGTCGGAGTCGGAGTCGGAGTGCGGGGGAGGCCGGGAGGGAGGCCAGGCTTTAGAAACAGGAGAAAGAGAGGCTTGCAAGCCTGTGGAGGGAGAGTCTGAGTCACAGGGATGAACCAGCCACCTGAGATGCTCATGAACTTCACTGCGAGGGGAGGGCGAGGTGTAGTGGAGCGCCGTTCCCAGGTGCATGCTCATCGGCCTCTGACGAGCTGGGGGCTGAGCGTGCCTCGAGGTCCCATAACCTCACCTGTCACCTGGTGCCGCTGGCTAACGGAGTTTTGGGGCAGGTGCTCTTCAGAGAGCCTGCCTCCATCCATCACACGTATGCACAGGCATGCACACAAATGCACACCCCCTACGCATCCACGCACACGGATGCACAGGCTGGCCCCCAAGAGGGAATCGCCATGTTAGGCAGGACCCGTGCGCCCGAGACGCGGCAGAACAGTAATCACCGGGAATGACGGCACACTGCCCGGCTGCTCTACTTACCTAATGACTCTGCCCTTGAGATATTTTCGTTTTAAAGCCACTCCGAGGAGTGGAGGGTTGCCACAGCAACCTGCGGGGGGATGCTGTTTGGCATCTTCGAGTGGATTAAATGGCCCACCGGGCCCATTGACAGAGCTCAGGCGGCGTCACCCGCTGAGAGCCTTTCCCGCCAGGCTCTGTGAAGGGCTGCAGGCAGGTGGCCGCACTTCGGGGGGCAGCTGTGGGTTATCGAAGGGCTAGGATCGGAGTCGGAACCAGAATTCCCAGTCAGTAATGACTTATAAATATTATCTCCAATAATTCTGAAGTGTATTTTTCTTATGTGAACAACAGGCTGAGCATTGCTTTTCCTCCCCTCCCCTCCCCTCCACCCCTGGAGGCTGCCTGGGACCAGGCGGGGGGGGGGGAGGGGAAGCAGGTGCTGGGCAGCAAGGACGAGGGAGGGGCCTGCTCTCCCTGAGCCCCCTGGCACGGCCCACACAGGCCTCCTGATCTGGAGGGGTCCGGCTGTGGGCTTCTGCAGGGGCCGCTCACTCCCTTGCCCGTCCGTGAGCCGAGGGTCTTCTGATCGGGAAAGTCAAGTTTTGTGTGGGATGAGAAGATCCCAGGTGGCCTTCTCGGATGACTAATCAAGCAGTAATGAACTTCCTTTTCAAGGATCTTTATGAGCAAACTCATCTCCGTTCTCCCCCAATGGAAAAAACAAGACAGGTTTCCTTGATTGAAATGTGAAATAGCTTTGGAAACTGAGAAAACAGTTTCTCCAAGGCCACTGTTCCTGGTCTCCTGACTCAGCGGCTTCTGTCCCCACGGGTCCAACGGGGCTAGAATGCACCTGGCCCTCCACAAACGTCCGTCCGGTGGGTGGGCGGCGGTGACGGGGCAGAGAGAGGGGGACGGGGGTCCAGGGAGCCGAGAGGAACGGGGGATGGGAGTGAGAGTGTGCCTGGGGAGCTTTCTGCCATGTCCATGCTTTCTCCTCAACGCCCGCCATTCACTCAGTGTTGACAGGTGAGCACCAAGTGACGGACACACTGAGATGAGCACCTGCCACCCCCAGTTTGGGGGGGACTCAATGCAGAGACTCAGGCGGTGCCGTGTTGGAAATGAGGCACCAGTCCTCAGAGCCCCCCGCTCTGGCCTCCCTGCCCCCGCGGGCCCGGCAGGCCTGCCCCCCTCGTCTTCATGCTGCACTTGACCCTCAGAACTGGAACGGAAACGCACTCGCGGCCTCATTTCCCAATTACCTGAAATGGGGCCTGAAAGGCGTCTCAGCTGCAAGACTCATCACCAGAAATCTTCAGAGTGCATTAGGCCCTCACTGCCCGGAGGGGAAGGGTGTGATTACCGTCAGCTGGCTCGGCAGGGACATTAATTCTAATTTCTGGGTGTGCTGGGGTCCTCGGGCGGAGGCAGGGAGATGGGGCTCGGATTTTACATCCTGCTCTGGGAGCTTTTCAGAGAGAGGTTTCTGATGTAAACGTCCCCCCGGAGACCTTGACTTTCCCTCCTAGAAACTGAGCACGGCTTCAGCAACAGACAGTGAAGGTGGGCAGACTCCAGCCACACAGGTGTCACCTTCCCCCTTTGTCCTCCAGTTCTGCAAAAGCTCAGTCATTCCTCTCGTGTCTGAGTGATGTGGCTCTTCGCCCTGCGCAGGAACACGCTGCGAGAGGTGAAGCCCCACGTCTCTGTCGGGCCCCTCCACTCAGCCTCTGCCCGCCCAGATGCCAGCCGGCCTCCCCAGAACACCCCCCACCCCCGTGGTTTCAGGCAGGTGAGCCCCCAGCCTCCCACCCGAACCCCAACCCTTGGAACAGAGGTCTGTCCTGGGCACACAGCTCTCAGACTTCCGGAGGCCAAACCCGACACTGAGTGCATGGAGGCCAAGGTCAGGGGCGGGCATGCTGGTGGGCAGAGTCCTAAGTGCCGAGGCGCCAGCCAAGAGGGCAGAGGAGGGATTCGTGGGTGTCACTGTTGGTTAGTGATCAGGAGTGTTCGCGAGTGGAACCGCCTTCCATCCTGCTGCCCAGTTTTCTGGGGGTGTTCAGCCGCAGCACTGCGGGGGGCCTGGGATTAACTTGAGTCATGCCGCTTCTGGAAACCCCCGTCACTCCTCAAGACCTCTCTCGTGGCACACCTGCGGTGACACCCTGCCTGCGTTTGCCATGTTGACGTGGCCTGTGTGACTTCCTCCTCTGCACCCCCGCGGCACCCCGCCCCTCGCCTGTAACCCTCGTCCGTTTTGTCCTGAGTTATGTTTGGCTCTGCCTTTAATTTCTCCCTGTGATGAGGCCGTAAGGCACCTCCAATGACACGGTGAAGTCTCACCGTGCACCTGCGTCACACCGCAGGGGCACTGGATTTCGTTAGGGCAAGTGGAGTTAATTCCTCAGCCCTGGTCGGAAACGGCACCTCCATCATCCCAACGCCCCCAGCAGAAACGCAGGATAAATTCTGGACACCTGTTTTCTCTTCTAAATCCAACCGATGGAAACTTCTCATTCACTTTACCTCCAGCATATTCTCTGATCTAACACCGTTCCCCATCATGGCTGCTCTGCGCCGGCTGGCTTCTCTGTGGCGACCAGGCAGCAGGACCCCGGCCCGAGGTCCCGAGTCTGCCCGACTTCGAAGGTCAGGCGTTCACATGACACTGCCGTCTGTCCCACTAGCTCGGTGACAGGGACTCTGGTTGGATGCTACTGTGAGCTTGGACTGAGGTCTGCATGAGAGATGAAATCTTTTGGTATTTTGGTGCTCCCCTTACTTCGTGGGAAAGAAAGACTCCCCCCACCCCGCCCTTGCTAATTCAGTGTGACCGTCACTGGTGCAATTGAGTGTCGGGGGCTGGCTCAGCTCTGATTTGGGGCCGGTTCCCGAAAACTCGGGCACCTGTGTCCCAGGTGAGACGTGCTGGGAATTCCCCGCCCACTTCCCTAGTGTTCCACATCCTCCAGCCGACCTATTTGCTTTCTACCTGGAAAATCAATAACCGTGAGCCCTCCCTGACAACAGGCTCTTGTAGTGGACGGTCCAGGGGGAGGTGGCCCCTGACCGCTGAGAGGAAGTTGTCACTGGAGACGGTGCGGACACTGCTGGCAGCCAAGCCTCCCGCGTCCCACCCAGCGGAGACGGGCACCCTTTAGGAGCCTGGCACAAGAGCCCAGTCTGGCCGTAGCAGCTGATTCCCTTGTATCGGGTCCCCTCAGGGCTTGAGCCACATTTTCTTTTGTCCTTGCTGAGCGAGAGGTGGGGGACAGGACATTTAACTGCAGACCACATGCTGCTCGAATCCTGAGAGTGTGGCTTCATGGCCCCTGGCAGGGCACCCAGGTGCAGCCTCTGTATCCAGCGCTCACGGCAGAAGGGGGGCATTTGGCCCCCACACAGTCCTACGTCCACCGTCCACACGGACCACTGCCATGGCCTGTGAACGGTGTGGCTTCTCTCGTCACATCTCTTCCCTGTGGAGCCACCAGGGGGTGAGACGTGGTCTCCGGGGTGACAAGAAGCAGCCTTTGGGTCTCAGGGCACCCGCCATTCCCCTTCTTCCCCCACATCAACAGTCACATGCACCATCACTACGGGCCCCGGACACACTCTTGGACCCTTCCCGGCCGTGAGAGGGCAGGCACTAGGAGCCGAGGCCTGGACAGTCTGAGTGGCCTCCCGCCTCCACCACCCAGGACATGTGCGACCCCAGGGCACGTCCGGCCTCAACCGTGTGAATCTACTCCACGAGGCAGGGGTCACCGTGGGGCTTCCGTCAGGACGGGCTGGGAGGGACACGTGCGTTTTGGGTGCCTTGGCACCCCGTGGCGTTGGCTGGCACCGCTGCGCCCTCACTTTCTCCTCCTTCGTGCCCGCGAGGGGTCTCCGCTCACCCGTTCACGGTCTCCTCGGTGAAAACGCAGCTGCAGCTGTAGAAGGCTGTTTGTTCCCGTCCCCGTGCTGCCCTCGGACCCCGGGTAAATGAGTTCACGGTAACAGCACTCAGCCGGTGCTTTCCAGTTACTCGACGGTCTTCCCCACAGCAGGGTGAGCTCCCGAATGGCACAGCCGCTTCCGATCCAGATTTAGGGCACCAGAGCCTCCTGGAAGGCCCAGGACACAGCAGCTAAAGAGGAGCTATCTTTAAACACCCGCTTCGCAGCATCGAGGCTCGTCGCCAGCTGCCGACTCTGCCAGCTGCTCCACTTGCACCCAGGACAGCCAGCCAGGCCATGGGCTCAGGCCCTGCACCGGCCCCGCTCTCCCCCAAGGACTCCCAGCCCCCGACCTTGGCCTTCAGGGCCTTGCAGGACTGGCCGCTGCCTTTCCATGTCTGTTTCTTGAGAGTGTCCCTTGTTCTCTGTTCCCCAGCCATGCCCTCCCGCCCCCCTCCGCCAACCCGGTTCTGCCCCAACGGAAATAAAGATCAGGCTCAGTTGCCTCTGTTTGGAATATTGTTTCCTGGGCTCTTCCCCTTCAAACTCCACTTCTGATACCACCTCCCCCATCCCAAGTGGCTTCTCCCGGCCACCTTGACTACACGCATGCCCTGCCGTCCGTGACCCTCTGTCCCATCACTTGCCGATTTTCTTGAGGGCAGGGGCCCAAATCTGGAATTATTCCTTTGTCTTCTGACCCACCCCATGGGGGTGAGGACTCCCCAGGGCGGGCTCTGTCCCCAGATCCCTGCACTGTATACAGACCCATCGCAGATGAGGCACTCAGGACACCTGTCTGAGATGAAGGAATAAGTAAAAACGAGATCTTTTGAGAGCCAAGTTCTTCCCCGTCACCGGCATCATCGGGAATGACACACAGTGACTTTGCGTTTGTCAGCAAGAGGGCGGAAATCGCCCGGCGTTCACGCTGGGCCGGTCCCCGCCTCCTCACGCTCAGCTCCCACAGTGGAAACGCAGCCGGCTGGTGGGAAGCTTTTCCAAACATTCTCGAAAGTATTAAAATGCCTAAGAAAGCAAGAAATCCTCATTTCTTGAAGTAAATGCACGTGGAAGCCTTCCCCGGGTCGGTTAAGTCAGGTCCCCGTGCCCCGTCCACTTCCTTCTTGCTAAGGTGAAGGTGTCTGTGCCATTGACACCTGACGTAGCACAAAGAAGCTTCCCTCTGGTCCTGTCTTAATGGTCCCCATTCATGTGGCTCAATCTGGTGATTGGAACGGTCACTCTGTTGGGTGACAGCCTCTCCCTTTCAACTGTCTCCCCTCTCGAGTGCCATTTCTGACTGGCTCCTCTCCCCGGCTCCCCCCACCCCCTGGCTTGATGGCCTCCCTCACTCTGCATTGCGCCCTTGTCCTTTCTCGATGCCACCAGAGACAGGCATGCCTTCTCTGCTGCACCTCGAGGAGAAGTTGTCCCAAGATTATCTAACAAGTGTTCTTATCTCTGCGGGAGACTCTCCTGCAGTTTAAAAGCATCTTCTGGAGATCACAGCCTGTCCACTGGGACACACGTCTCGGCCGTCTCCTTGCGGTGCTCGCCGTGGCCGGGTGAGGCGGCCCGTGCGGGGTGCTCAGGTCTCGGATGTGGGGGGGCGAGTCTTACCCGGGTGCCTCCGTATCCTCAGGGGCCTTCCCGTCCCACGGGCACCTTCCATTTTGTGCTTTCTTCACGTAACTGCTTGATGTCTTTGCTTCTTTTTTTAAAATCCTCACCCAAGGACATGTTTATTGATTTTTTAGAGAGAGGGGAAGGGAGAAAGAGACAGAGGGAGGGAGAGAGAGACATCAATCGGTTGCTTCCCGCACGTGCCCTGACCCTGGGCCAAACCTGCGACCCAGGCGTGTGCCCCGACTGGGAAGCCAACCCAGGACCTTCCGGTTTACGGGACGACACCCAACCCACTGGGCCACACCCGCCCGGGCACCTGTCCACTTTCCAAAAAGCTACTGGAATCGGACAGAGACCCGGCCTTCCTCCCCAACCCCCAGCTCTGCTGCATGGACACGCCCGTCTGCGCTGTGCTGGGGGCCCCCAGAGCGTCAGCAGTGGTGGGAACACCTGCCCGGGCCTTTGAAGTAATCAGTCCATCACTCGGTGTCACCACCCAGGTGCTCAGAGCACCTGCAGGGCCTAACCGTCTTCCATTCACCCTGCAGCTGGGTGACAGGCACGCAGGGCGAACTGCCTGTCTCTCTTAATATTTTGGAATCCAGTTTGGAGACTTGGGAGACTGGAGACATGACAGGGTGTGAGTCCGTGTGCACATCAGAAGGGGCGTCTGCCGGTGCACATTTCCCCGCCTCGGTCCCCGGGCTGTGGCGCTGCGGCCCTTTGCATGAGGCAGAGAGGTTGTCATGGCTGGGCTGAGTCTGTTATGAGTAAGAGTTCTAGAAGCATCCTCCTGGGCCCACGCTCCAGCGGCCCCTCCTGGCCGTGTATGGCTGTGACCGTGACCCCAGAAGGCCCCTGGTCTGCAGGTGCTGGCCTGGAAACAGTGGGGGTGAGAGCTGGGGCCCCGAGATCCTCTGTCTAATTGGAAAGAAGCAGGTGTGGTGAGAGCCCCCCAGCTAAGCCCCGGAGCGCTGGTGGGACCTGTCCCCCATCCCCAGGCAACTTCCCAGGACATTGTTTTTACAGAAAAGTGAGCAAACACCACGGCGTGTGGCACCATAAGCCCTTTTCTCTTTTTTAGAAATTCGAAGCCTCTCAGGACCGTGGGGAGCAGGAGGAAATTATTTTCTGAGTATGTGCCTGGCAAGAAGCATGTCTGCGGCTCACTGTGCAAGCCCCGTCCCGCCCCCCATCTCTGCAGAGGCTGCAGCCACCGGAGGGGGGGGGGGGAGATGTTGGGCGGGCGCTCCTGATTGGCTGCCTGGCGGTGCTGGCTGGGCTTTAAAAGGGACCTGCTGGCTGGGGACAGAGCCGCAGTCCTGATAGCATCTTCAGAGCAGAAGAGGCCAGAGCGCTCACAGGCCACCCAGCTCTGCCACCGCCTCCCTCCCTGTGGACGTGCACCTCCACTGCAAAGATGTGCAAGGGCCTCGCAGGGCTGCCGGCTTCCTGCCTGAGGAGGTAAGGTGACCTTCACCCGAGCCTGCGTCTCACCCATCGCTTTGCGGCTCCGGTCCCTGTGCAGCTGTGACTGAAGACACGAATGCTCCCCCAGCTCGGGCACCGTGCAGTTGCTGTGACCCACCTTGGCTTGGAGTGCTGTGGTGACCCTCCTCTGGCCAAGTCAGCCCCCGGTGGGCAGTGAGGCAAGGGTTTGCATGGGACACTGCGGTCTGCCGCGTCTCGGCTGTGACCAGTGCTGTGGGGGCGTCACTGGGGCACACAGGCTCACACGCGGGGGTCTTGGTCTGCAGACACTGGGTTTCGTTTAGGGGGAGACACCCCGGCCAGCGTGAGCTCTGCCGCCCCCGTCCCTCAAGAAAGGCACCGTGCTCCTGGGTGAGGCTGAGTGCCGGTCACGGTCTTTGCTCTCCTGGACCAATGTCACAACCACACGTGACTCCAGAACTGGACCCGCCGCCCTGGCCCCTCCACCCGGTTCTTGGAGTGTCTCGCGTGGGTGGTGGTTAGAAGCAGCACTTGTGACACGTCAGTTAGGGCTCTGTGGAAGGTCTCACCTGGAGCATGTCGTTCTGCCCAGTGCCAGGTCTTGCTTTTTCAAACAAACCTGTAAAGCAATGTGGCTACCCACACGTCTTTGGCTTTTGAAAGGGGCGTAAGTAACTGCTTTCAGAGCAGCGTCTGCGCTGGAGTGAGGGGAAAGCCTGGTTCTTTCCGGGAGCTAGGTCACAGGAAGCCAGGGGCAGGGGAAGCGCCTTCTCACCCTCCTGCAAAGAGAAGCACCTAGATCTCGAGTTGGGGATCTCCCAGAGAGTGCCATCCTGGGCATTTCTGATGCGAGGCTCGGGCTCTGGGTCACTGGGCAGCAGGAAAGATGCCCCCTCTCGCCCTGTCACCAGGCAGCTCTGACATGGAGCTGGGGGTGCCCAGCAGAGAGAGAGATGAGCCCTCCACACCGAGGCTGACTCTCACGGAAAACCCATTGTGCAGAACGGGGTGGGGAGGGGGCGTTGTGCTCGGTGAACACCTGGGCAGGCGGACGAAACCCTGGCCCTCTGCCCGCCAGGAGCCAGCCCTTGGGTAACCCCATGCCATAGGGTGAGCGGCTGGCCTGTGTCCTTCCTGGGGAGCTGCGGGCACCTAGTCCAGCCCCTGCCTTCCAGAGTCTGTGACTGAGGCTCAGGGCCACACAGGTGGTGGGGGGTGGGGGGCGCAGAGTGATGAGCCAACCCAGGTGTCCTGGCCCGAGTGGCCCATGGGGCCCTGGACTTTTCTCCCCCTGGGTGCGTGCTTTTGCAAGGACAGGCGTGTCTGTGTGTGGTGGCCCTGTGATGAGCAGCACCCGCTGTAGCTCGGTGGCCAGCTCACAGAAGTGTCAGCCGGTTACTGTTCTGACTGAACACAGCCCAGTGACACTGTCCCCATGGGCTCAGTCACTGCAGCCTTCAGGGTGACAGCTTCTGTCCTTGTGGGAGGGGGCACAGAGGAGGCAAGCACTCTGGTCCGAGGGGCAGCCCCAGACAGAAATCCAAGCTTTCTGCCCTGAAGCCATGGCTCTGCATCTCTGCCTCTGAGCAGGGACGTCTCATCACTCACTTTGTTTAAAAGGCCGTTTCTCTTTTGAAGTGATTTCTGGGCTTTTGTAAGGAAGGGGATCTGAGCAAAGGAACAGTTAACAAAGAGAGCAGAGGGTCCCGCTCTCCGAGTCCTGCGCCCTGTGACCCCGGCTGCCCCCACCCCCCATCAGAGTGGTGGTGAGGACTCTGCTTGCTTCTCTCACTTGTGTTGATGTGTCCAGTGCCCTTTAGGGTGTACATGTCCCTACGGTGCAGGTGGCACTAGGGGAGCTGGGGCTGCAGGGTCCATGCCTCACTGCCCAGCCCCTCTGTGGCAGCCACACACCTGGCTTGGGTCGCCGACCCACCTTCCACGAGGCTGGGATCCCAGGCCACCAGCCCCAGGTGCCTGTGTGGTGGGTCCCTGGGTCAGCAGCCAGCGGTGGCAGTAGCGACTGCTGTCCAGGAGGTGGCGCCACAGAAAGGTGCCCTGTCTCGGCACCTGCTGCTCCCAGTCTTAGGGTTGCTCCAAGGTCAGCCAGGTTCCCTGAGCTTCTGCTGGAGATCCCCTCCCCCCAGACTGTGTGCTGTTGGTGACAGTGACAGGTTTGCAGGAGATGCTGCTGGGTGGCCGGAAGGCCAGCCTCCTGGTGGCCGGCCGGGAAAGGGGCTGTGCGCCTGTGGGTTGTCTGTAGCCCCAGTGACCGACTCTCTCTCCCTTTTCTGTGAAGCGCAAAGGACATGAAGCACCGGCTTGGGGCGCTGCTGCAGAAGTCGGATTCCGGCGAACATGGCTCTTCGCACAGCAGGAAAGACAAGCTGGTCGTCTGCCAGAGGTGAGGGGCGGGGGGGCCCTGGGCCGGTCTGAAATGACCATGTGTTTGGCGGGGGGGGGGGGGGGGGGGGGGGGGGGGGGAGGGCGGCCCGAGTCAGCGACAGGCCTTGCCCTAACATCGGAAAATAAAATCTCTGCATCTTATTCGGGATCTTAAATTTATTCCCCCCGCTTTGGGTCGTGCCATCCACACTGTTCTTTCTCTTCAGGGTGAGCCAAGAGGAAGTCAAAAAGTGGGCCGAGTCTCTGGAAAACCTGATTAGCCATGAATGTAAGTCTGACCCCCTCCCCCCACACCCATGGGACGGGGGAAAGGTGCCCGGGACTCAGGCTTTCTCACATGACGTGTGGCAGATGTGAGGGTCAGCCTGTTAGAGGTGTGACATGTCCCTGAGTTTTGTCCCTCTACAATGGGAGGTTCGTGCAGAACCAGGGGGTGGGGGGAAGGGGAGAGGCAGAGGAAAAACTTCCAAATGTTGAGATTTCTGGCAGAATCAGCCTCAGTCTGTGTGCCCCAAACTCACTGAAGCACAGTGTGTGGCTGGAGCCAGTACATACAGGCATAGGTTACAGGCACCTGACCCCACACAAGGGAGGCATGGGGGTCTGCCCGAGCCCCACCCTGTCCCCTCCAGCCCCTGGACTGTCTGAGACTCAGGGCAGGGCCTCCATGTGGTGACAGCCAGCTCTGTGACCTCTGTCCCAGGCGGGCTGGCGGCGTTCAGGGCTTTCCTGCAGTCCGAGTACAGCGAGGAGAACATCGACTTCTGGGTCAGCTGCGAGGAATACAAGAGGATCGAGTCGCCCTCCAAACTGAGCCCCACGGCCAAGAAGATCTACGACGAGTTCATCTCGGTCCAGGCCACCAAGGAGGTGAGTCTCCGCCACATGGACGTGGGGCTGTACCGAGGTTTCCCGGGGCCAGCAGGGCACAGGGTCAAAGGGAAAGATAGCGCAGTGGGCCCACTCGCTCTAACCCTGACACCCCCGAGAATCAGCCCAGGAGAAAGCTCTCTCCCCAGATGACTTGGGTGGGTTTTCTGAGGGGCCGCCCCTGATCATGAGAAAGAGCGGCAGAGGCGGGCGCATGCAGCGGCCCACACAGAGGGCCTGTGCCGCCCGGGGCCTGGTGTCTCACGGCCCGGCCTCTGCCCGCAGGTCAACCTGGACGCCTGCACCCGGGAGGAGACCAGCCGGAACGTGCGGGCGCCCACGGCCACCTGTTTCGACGAGGCCCAGAGGCGGATCTTCCACCTGATGGAGAAGGACTCTTACCGCCGCTTCCTCAAGTCGCACTTCTACCTGGAGCTGGCCCGGCCTTCCGGCTGTGCGTCCGGGAAGCAGAAAGGGGCCAAGCGCGCCACGGACTGCCCTTCCCTGGTCCCCCAGTGCGCCTAGTCCCACCGGGCGGCCGAGGGCCGGAAGGCCGAGACTGGTGCCGGAGGCCCCGAGGCCAACCTTGGTCTGCGGGCAGCAGGGCGTGTCCGCACTGTAGCCTAGTTCCATGCTGCCTGCCCCGTGTCACCTGCTAGATTTCATGTCTGTGTTTCCGTGTCCATCGGGCCAGCCCCTCATTCCAGCCTGACGCCCCCCACCCCTAGGTTTTTAGGGTGCCATGGGAGCAGGTTTCCAAATACCAGCCCGATAGGCCTGGGTTTTTAGAGATTGTTGGCCGCTCTGGCCACCCGGCGGTATGGCCTCAGGTGGGTGGGTTGGTGAGTCCATGTCACGTTCTGTTGGCCAGAACCTTCTGCAAACTGGGCGTTGAGGTGAGGCTGATCGGTAGTGTGTACGCGTGTGCATGCCCATCCACACGCACACACGTCCCCGTGAGAATGGACGGAGAGGCCCCAGGCACCCAGCACCAGTGTACACACACTCGCATGCGTGTCCGATCCCCGGTCTCCACCCTGTGACTGAGCAGCACGCACTGAGCCAGCTCACCTGTGGGCCGTGGCTGCCCCCACCCTCCAGGGGACATCATACCTGATTCAGCAGTGACCGCCATCCCGCTGAGCTGCATTCTAAAGAGCAAGGGTCACGGAGAGTCTTGTCCTTCACTCACAGGGCTGTCCCGGGCTGCGGTCGCTCACAGTCCCCCCTCTCCGCCTGGGTGCCAGAGGCACAGCTGGCAGCAGCCGGGTGGCCGTGGGGCTGGACTGCGTGAGGAAGGTGGGCTCCGAGGGCCGTCAGACGGGGGCTGAGGGAGAGAGAGAGCTCAGGACGCAGAGGCCAGGTGTCCGCTCCTCCGGCCTCCTCTGCTGACCGAGGTGGGCTTCTCATGCTATTTTCCTGGGGATGCAGCCATCCCATGGGGCTGCTGACTTCCCGGGGGTTGTGCATTTGTACTGTGTGGGCTCTAGGCTGTAGCATAGGCTCCAAACCACCCCCGGGGACGGTGGCACCGTCTACGGAACACCCGTCTATGAACCGGGAGCCTTGGCAGTTGCTGTTCTGAGCGGCGTCCATGCACGGCATCCCAGGCTCCGAGACGGAATGAGGGGGAGGGAAGATCAGGGTGTGAACTAGAACTGCCGTCTGGAGCTCTCCAAGGCGCAGGAGATACTTGAAGACTTCTCACTGGTGTTACTTACGATGCCGTTTTGTACGTGTTTTTATCATTGCATCGTTTTATAAACGGAGGCGCTCAGCCACAAATGGCCTGGATGTCACGTCCTGCTCTTCCTCTGAACCCACCGCCCGCAAAGCACCCACATGCCCAGTCCCTCCACGCCTGTCACTCATGTGAGCCCTCTGTGCTAGGAAGCCAAGACACTGGGCTGCAAAGCGAAGCCACTGCCGTGTGCTCACGCGAGTCCCGCTGTGTTGAAGGTGCAGGGCCTGGGCTGTGCCCTCGGGGCGTCCGGCGGCCATGCCTTCCGGTCCTGGGGCCCCTTGTGTCACACACACGTGCACAGCTCTGTCTCTGGAGGACGCTGGGTCCAAGCGGGCAACGCTGTTGAAACTGTTACAACTGGCAGGTGTGCCTGGCCGCTTGGACCGCGGCCTTCCAGGCTGGTCCACAGGTCCTTCTGAGTGGGAAGTAAACGGTTTTATGGAGCACGTTTCCCAGGGTGCTGGGCAACTGCATCTTCTCAGTTCATCAGCATTTGATGTAGAGAGCCCTGGTCCTGGCCCGCAGGCCGAGCACCCCTTCTGTGCCTACCCATGGGTCCCACGGGTGGGTGCTGCCCAGGAAACACACACTCGTGCTCACTGTCGGCTTGTGGGCGGGGTGATGACCTGCAGAGATGTCGTGAGGGCGGGGGTGACAGCTGGGAAGGGCCCGGAGCCTCTCTTTCCTCTGCCCCGTGCCAGCTCTGGGGACGAAGCAGGGAGTGCACTTACTGTGTGTGTCCCCCGTGCCTCCTGCTGCTCCACTCCCTCTGGTCCCTGAGCTGGGGCGCCTTGGCTTGGAGGCTTGCTGGTTCGCCCGCAAGTGCTCAGCGGGTTTTTGAGGGTCAGGTTCGCCTCGGGTCACCCGCTAGGGGAGGGCAGGTGGGGGAGGGTCTGTAGGTGCCCGAGGGGCGGATCCCTAATGGCTCAGCCTGCCTTCTACCCTCCCAGATTCTCTCCTCTGGAAAAGAGGGCACAGGATGTTCACCTCATGGCCTTGGGTCCCATGTCCACGATGTCACGAGCCCCCGGTTCCCTGAATTCTTCCTTTCCCACCACGAGAGTCACATTTGCGAGGTGTCAGGCATGCAGGGTCTGAACTGTTTAACAGATCCTTTTCTGGATCAGATGAGAGCTACGGACCATCTCTGGAGAAAAAGACACAAAGGAAGCCCCCCTCAACCTCTGCAAGAGGTGTGCCGGGCTCTGGTGGGGGTCCTGCAGAACTGGGGTGTCTCTGTGTCCCGCCTGAGCCAGGGAAGGTGGCAGTCCCTCGGGGACCTGGGAACAGGGAGCTTGGAAGTGAGGAGTGAACACCAGGCCGGGTTCCTCCCTGAGAATCACTTCCCCGTTTCCTTCCATTTCTAAATCTGCCAGATCCTGAACTATTCTCCAGAGCCAGCCTTTTTTTTTTACATTTTTTTTTTTAATGTCTGAAGGAAAAAGAAAGAAAAAAAAAAAATCCTCCACTCTCCTTGGGTCCCAGGTCACCTCTCTGGTGGGGGGGACAGCGCACAGGGACTCCCAGTCATCTGGCCACCGCAGGAGTCACACGGGGACAGGACGCCAGATGGACACAGGGTCCTGGTCCCGCCGCTCCTGCCTATCTTCTGGGAGGGACGCCAGCCGTGACCCCAGGGCCCGGGTGGAAGGGAGCCGCCCCCCACGAGTCCGCTCGAGGCCACTGCTCCGGCGACGGAGCAGAGCTCGGTCGTGGGAAGGGGTGAGCGGTGACCTTCCTGGGTGACTTGAGGACATTGGCTCTGAAGAAGGAAGACGGGGCTCTGTTGATTTCTTTACGAGCATCGTCTGTCCGGTTCCCAGCCTGTTCTGCCGGCCTCTGGCCTCTCTGCAGCTGTCTGCCCCCCTGACCGGGCGGCTCCGAGATGTGGCCAAGGTGGCAACAGTGCATAATGGGAAGGGGCTCTAGTTTTGTCATCGCAGAGACAAGGCCACCTGTGTTCTGTCACTTCCCTGCCTCTGGGCACCACTGTCCTTGAAGTAGGACTCCTGTGCTCCCTGCCCTCCCCTCATCCCTGGTCTTCCATCCCTTTGGGGTGTCAGCAAGAACCCTGTCAGGCCCGTTTGCAAACCCCAGGCCAGGGTCTCTCCTGAGCCCCATCTTGGGGGTGGCCTCAGCCCACCGGGAGTCCCTCCAGCTGGAATTTCCAGACACATGCCCAGCTCCTTCTCAGCCACTCACACACCCACGGCCCCCACTCTGCAGAATCCTCTGGGGGGCCCTTTGAGCCCCACCCCCTTCCTCTCCCCCCGCCTGGACGCCGCAGGCCCTTCCTGCATGGCCAGGCCTGCTGCCTGGGCCTGACTTCCGGTTGCTCAGCCTCCAGACTGAGACCCCCCCCGAAGCCCCCACAACGGGCCTTGGGCTCCCAGATGCAAGTCTGACCTCTCACTGACCTGTGGGGAAAGGGGCGGGGCGCCCGTGGCGGGGGCGGGGCCCCAGACTCCGCTCCTGACCTCCTGGAGCGTTGGGGCCTGGGCACGGCCTTGGCCGCCGCTGTGAGGCTCTGAAGCCGCGCAGGTGGCGCGTCAGGGCCGCCGCTCCGTCTTCCATCTGCTCCTCCTCGCCGCCGGCTCTCAGCTTCTGTGAAACTCGCTGCGGACCCACCAACGGGGCGGGCGGCTGGCGGGTTCCGGCGCGACTGAGACGTTTCTCTGCGCCCCCGCCCGCGGCTCTCCGCGCGGCTCTCCATTACAGCTCCTCGTCCTGCAAGCCCCGGTTTGCGCCCGTCTCCCCGGCTGCATTGCGAGTCCTCGGGGTGGCCGTCGGTCTGGAGGCGCCCTGCAGGCCCTGCGCGGGCGGCGGGCCGCGTGGAACCCACTCCCAGGCGCACGCAGGGAGGCACCCGGCAGCGCCTCCGTTTCTGGGCTTTCCGTGCGCCGAGCGTCCCGTGCGCCGCGCTGGGAGGGAGGAGGGGCTTATTGGCACCCTTTGTTGTATGCTTCTCAAACATTTTGTTTCAAAAGGCAAACTGTATAGATAGAACATTTAAGGAAACATGAAAATGCTTAAAAAAACTGGCCCTGGCTGGTGTGGCTCAGTGGATTGAATGTCGGCCTGGGAACCAAAGGGTCGCTGGTTCGATTCCGGGTCAGGGCACTTGCCTGGGTTGTGAGCCAGGCCCCCAGTAGGGGGCGTGCGAGAGGCAACCACACACTGACGTTTCCCTCTCTCCCTCCCTTCCCCTCTCTAAAAAGAAATAAAATCTTTTTAAAAAGTGCTTAGAAAACTGTAAACACAAGCAGGCTTGGATGCTGGTGACCAGCCAGGATTCCGGTTGGAAACTTAGAAACTTCTAGATAGGAGTCCCATGTTCTATGAGTAGTGTTTGTTTTGGAAAATTTAGCATTCCCGGATCACTCTGCCTGGCCTCACGGCAGATTGCCTAGGACGGAAATGAGCAGCCCAGCTGCCTGTTTTCTTTGTGATAAGCAGAATTTCTTACTGATCCTTCTTCGAATAAAACAGTGATGAGATCTGCCCACGGAGACACGGTGTCCTGGCTTAGCTCATCATTTCTGGTAGACGCAGGAGCACCAATTCCCGCTGAAGCCGTTTTCTTTCTTTCCCCCCAAGTTGTTTTGTCTGCTCTGAGCTGTGTTTCGAGTAAAGTGAACCGAGGGCCTAAGTGAGCCTGGGCGGCTCTAATAATAACACAGCTCACATTTCCGGGCGAGGACCCAAACCAAGGTCTACCTGCCCAGTGCCGAGGGCGCCCATAGGACGGGCCTGAGCTCGGAAGAGCAGAGACTTCATCCTCTGATGAAGGAGCGGGGGCAGGTGAGCTCGGGCCTGGAGGCTCCTTGCCCACACCTGGGAGGGGTGATCCATCCTGTTCGGTGCTTTGTCTTTCCTGTGTGCACCTGGCCCCTCTCTGCTCATGGCCCTTTCTGCACACAAGGCCCCACTGCCACCTCGGGCTCTGCACCCAGCCTGCCTCATTTTTCGGACGGGAACCCTTTGAGATTCCTGGAAGCGCCACTCATGACGCAGTTCAGGTTTTGAGAAACGTTTCGGTCTTTTAGATGACGCCCCGTGAAAGCACTTTAGCGATTTTCAGCCAGTGCGCTGCAAGAGTTTCTGAAACAGGCAACACCTGGCCGTTTAGTCCGGGGCCCTGACCGCTTTCCCCTTAGAGCACAGGTGGCAAGCACAAGGCCCTCGGGCCGAATCCAGCCCTCCACCTTGTTTTATCCACGTAGGGAAATCCACGTCCTGAGCCCCAGCCCTGAATGTACCCTCCGGCGAGTGCTGTTTGGGGAGTCGCGGGAGAGGACGCAGAAACGGCAACGGTCCTGGAGAATCTCCACCAGCTCCGGTTGCTGTTGGTGTAGCCCGTTTCTATCCTGTGCTTGAAGGACACGTGAGCCCCTCAGGGGCCACGGGCCCGTCCCCAGGTGATGAGCCTGCACTGGGGGAGGCAGGGATCTGGGGGATCGAAGAGGTTTGGGACAAAGCATGAATGTTGGGGGGTGGGGAGCGCTCTGCACGCAGAATTGCAGGGAAAAATGGTAGGAATGAGCCCACGGGAAAGAAAAAGAGGAAGTTGAGGAACAGACCGAAAGGAAGGAATCCCAAGGGCACGTGATGCCGTCTGAGCAAAAATAGGATGTGCGACCCCAGAGACAGAGCTGCCGAGGCCCCAGCGGGCGAGAGGCTGGACGTGGGGACACGCTGGGCCCTGGAGAGGATTCGGAAGTGTGAAGGAAGCTTCCAGAGGCGAGAAGTTGGGAAACACGTACACGATGGGACCCTGGGCAGGACAAGTCGGTACCGGGCTGACCCAGGTGGATGTAAATCTCTTACCAGAACAGCCGTTGAGTTCCAGATCCCGGGGCGACGTGACAGGTGGCTGTCATCTGAGATCAAACGTCCTTTCTTTAAACTGAATTTATTTCAGGGGTACAATTCTGTAACACATCACGTGTATGTCATACTGTGTGCTTACCACCCCAGGCAGGGTCTCCTTCCATCACCACTCATCCTCCTCCCCTCCCGCCCCCCCTTTCCCTCGTCACCACACCGTTGTCTGTGTCTGTGAGGGTTTTGTTTTCCTTAATCCCTTCACTGTTTTCACCCAGCCCCCTCCATCCCCTCTGACAGCTGTCTGTCTGTCTATCTGTCTGTGAGTCTTTGAAGGACCAGACAGGCTTTGGCCGTGGACGGAGGCAACATCTTCACGTCCACGAGAGGCACCCTTCTCTCGCCCACTGAGGTCAACCGACTCCGTTCGTGGGAAGCCTCACGAGAGGGATTTGACGGGAAGAATCGTATTGTTGACACGCACACGCATCCGTGGATGTTCCAGGAGGGGCCCGTGGATCTTCTTCGAGATCATCCCCTCTGCCGCCGGCCCTGAAAATGGGCTCTGCTGCTGAGCGTCCGCGGCCACCGCGGAGCCTGGTACGAAAATCAGAGAACCGGAGCCAGACGGCCCTCGGCTCCACCCTGCCAAGTCCATTGATTCTGATGTGTCAGTGAATGCCCTAGCCCTACCCACCTTCTCCAGAGGACAGCGTTACGACAGTGAGCCACTGTAGGGAGAAGCCGTCCGAACCCCGGGCGTGGCTGGCCGTGGAGCAGGTGCCGAGGAGGCCGGAATGGCTCCCGCCGGGGTCTGATGGACCAGGGAGCTGATTGGGGTGCTGGGTCAGTGGGCTGAATTCTGTTCTGGACTCAGGACACACAGCCTGTGAGGACTAAGGTGGGGGCTGCTTCTCCAGCTCACGGTGAGGAACGGGCTGGGGAGGGGACAGTGGGGTGGCAGCACAGCAGATCCTTGCTCACTGCCCTGGTGACACCCGAAGGACACTTAGTCCCTCTGATCATGGCCGGTCAGCGAGACCCAGCGGGAAGCAGACAGGCCAGATGAGGCTCCAAGAAAAAGCCCTGCCCTGTGGGGTGGGGAGCCCGTTCACCCCTCATCACTCCGTGCGCCGTGAACTCTGCGCAGATGGACAGACGGAGGGTGGACGGGCCGCAGCTACAGAGCTGCAGGAAGAACGGTGGCTGTGACTAGAAAAGCCGCTTCTCTGGCTCGAAAGCCTCATGGGATCCACACGTGACGTTCTGGAGTCTGCACCCACTCTTCAAAGACGTGTCAAGTTGGCTTTAATCACATATGCCCGCCGCCTCTCTGAAATCTCATATGCGTCTCTGGTCTGTCTCCGGCCGCTAAGACCTGAATAAATGTTTCCATCTGGGTTTCAGAAGACTTTATCTCCCTGGGGCGGAGGCTCTAGGACTGATAAATAACACAGAGGGTCCCTCACACAAGCTAAACACAGGCGCTCCGGCTTCTTCTGCCTCCCCTTAGTCTTTTAGAAGGACAAGGCCAGGCAGATTTGTCAAGATAAGAGACACACAACCCCCAAAGGCCAGGAACCCGTTTTGGAGGAATAAAGTGTGGTTTCCAAGGGGCAAGGTGAGCCCCATGCCTGCTCCCTCCTAATGTGAAATACAAACGGCTTTTTAAAAAAAAAAAAAGATTTTATGTATTTATTTTTAGAGAGAGGGGAAGGGAGGGAGAGAAACATCAGTGTGTGGTTGCCTCTCACGCGCCCCCTACTGGGGACCTGGCCCACAACCCAGGCATGTGCTCTGACTGGGAATTGAACCAGCGACCTTTTGGTTCACAGGCCAGTGCTCCATCCACTGAGCCACACCAGCCGGGGTTAAGGGGGAACTCCTAAGTTTACGATTGGTAGTTAGGAAATTCAGCACAAGAACCCCACTGGTCCCGGAATGCCAGGAAAGACGGGACCAACACAGAGCTGTCTCTAGAGCGACACAGCGTGAAGGCTGGTCAGGTCCCTGCGTCTGCACTAGGCCCCAGTCCTCCTAGGAGACGGGGCGGTGGGTCACACACGAGCAGGACCAGTTTCCAAACAAGTCCGAGTGCGCTCAGCAGACCTCTCTCTCCCCCTCAGTCAATGGCCCTTCCTTCTGGCTGGTTTTATGGGGGTTGTAAGAAACAAGCGGTGTGTACCATGCTGTTGAAGTTATACTACAGTGTGAAGAGCTGATACCTTTCCAACTGGCTGTTTCAGTTTGAAAGGAAAGTCGGTTAGCCTGAAAGGTTGTCTGGTTGAGGAAATTGTTAGAGAGAGGGAAAGGAGAGACATCTGCTTCTGAGAAGCACGTTTTCCTGGGCCCACCGCACCCCACCACTCCCCTGACATCCAATAGCTCTTTGCCGTCCACCTGACAACGTCACCGTCATCAAAGACCCGTGAGTGACGCACGGTGCATGTTGTGCTCCAGAGGAAACCGCCCCAGACTGGGGACCACGTCTGTGACGAGCCTGCCATCACCCAGATGCACAACTTTGGACAAATCGTCTCCCGTCCGTAGGCCTCAGCACCTCCTCCTGACAGTGACGAGGGGAAGGACACCTCTAAGCACGGCGGGGCACTTTTGTGGGGGCGACTGTCCCGAGCTGGTTCCTCCTTTGTGCCCAAGGTATCTGTGTCCCCCTCACCCCCACCCTCCACTGCTCCCACTGCTGGGGTCTCAGCTGCCGAGAACCTGCAGGGACAGGAGGGCTGGAGCTCCGTCCCCGGCATTTGGGGGCACATATGCCGTCACTGTCCCTCCGGCTCTGCTCTTCCCCTTCATTACCTCCCTGCTCATCGTCAGTAACGCGTTAGCAAAACCCAAGTACAGGCAGAAGCTGAGCCCTCAGCAGCTCTTCACAAAGCAGTTGAAATAAACGCCCGGTTAAGGAAATAAGGAAACCCCGGCCCAGCCAGCCTCCCTCATTAAAGGCTCCGGGCACCGGTTCCTCTCCATCCGCTGTGTTTTCCAAGAAATCTGCATGGAAGCCAGGATGTTCAGTGCATCTGAGGCAGGTGTCACATGTTACAGACCATCCCTTCCCAGCAGTCACGAGGCAGCGCATCAAGACAGAGCTAAGACGTCCAACGCCTCCCGCCGCGGGCTTGGCCGCTCTGCCCGCTCCCCCGGTGCTCTCCGGAGGGGACGCTGGTTGGGAACCGTGAGTCATTAACACGGCGGGCAGCCAGCCGGCCGTGCGGCCAGCAGGCAGAGACGGGTTCCTCACAAGCACTGCTTCCACCATGTGTTTCACTGTGTGAACAAGGTCAAACGTTGAGAAGGTTGGATTGGACCGAGAAGCGGAAAACCTGGGAACAGGACCAGGAATGCGCCCGATGGGACCGCCTCACACGCAGAGCGTGCTGGGGGCTTTGGGGAGCCAACAACGGGTTAAGGTGTTCGGAAAGAGATTTGTGGGTGAAGTAATTTCCCCAACCCTCTGATTGGGAACATGCAGCAAAGGCCACTGTCCTCTGGAGACACAGGGCTTCTGGAGCCCGGCTGGTGTGGCCGACACTCGGGTGGCTGAGCGCTGAGCCCCGCTCGGCCTGCACGGGAGCTGGTAATCCTAGTGTTTTGATGGGACCGCGTGGCGTTCCCTTGGTCTCGTGGACCAAGCCGTCTGTGCAGTGTCAGCCTGACCTCAAAGCTCTGCTGTTGGTCCGCAGAGTGACCCTGAGGGCGTTGCCTCTGCTCTGTGGGCGACCTTGGCTCTCCCACCCCTCCGGGTGGACGTGCCCAGAGCCTCATCCGTGGCTGTGAGAACAAGGAGGAAGAGAAGACGGGAGGGAGGCAGGGGCCCTGCCTCTGCACGTGGCAGCGCAGCAAGGCTGAATGAACGGTCAGTGGCCCACCAGCCCCTCCCGTGTCTCTGTCCATCCCGCTGGCTGTCTCCACAGGATCCTTTCTCCCCATCCCTCTACACCTGGTCCTGCTTCTTTCTGCCCAAACCTGTGGGGCCTCAGCCTGTCACCTAATCTGTTGGGGCACCAAACCAAGGCCAGAGAACAGAGCTGCTCACAGTGACACTGACCTCAGACCTTCTTTCTTCCCGCCCTTCCCGGGCGAGGAGACAGGGATGGCCATGCAGGAGCCACATGACTCCAGGCACTTGGTCCCCCCTGACAGGGGAGAGCTGGGTCCCCCTGAGCAGAGGGAGAGTGATCAGCGGCGTGGAGAAAATGGGCCCTTGGAGGGTAGCTCCTGTCTGGGCCCGCGGGCGGTGACCGTCAGGGCAGGAGGTCCCCGCTGACCGAGGGCTCCCCAACGTTGGCGGCACAGGGAAGGACGCGGCCCCTGAAGGAAGACTGTCACAGAAAGAACGTTCGAGGGTCAAGGAGGACGCGTGTGCGGCTGTGACTTGGATACATGATGCTTTATTGATTGCATGCGATCATGGCTATAGACACACTTTGGCGCTTCATCTACCAGGAAGGACACGTCACATGGGACACAGCACGTCGGACACGAAATCACAAGATGCACACCGTTGCCCTGAACAAAACCCTGCGGCATACGTGCCGAGCACGGATCGCCAACACCCTCGTTTCTGCCCCCTTCTCGGGGCTGTGTGTGTGGCGATCCGTCACGACCGGCACGTCCCCGCTGTGTTACCCCAAAACTGTGCTTAGCGCTGACCTTGCTGATGTCCCCCGTCTCGGGGAAGGCACCCTGCGTGGGACCGACTGAACCGACAGGAAGGGGCTGAGTTTGGTCTGTAGCTCCTCCACCAGAAAAATACGATTATTATTTGACTGTGAGGTCAGGACACTGTCACAGAGTGTTTGGGTTTTGCCCTCACTCTCTGCCGATGTCCAGCCAGAGCTGCCTCTCTGTCCTCGGCCGGAACTGCTGCCCTTCCTGGCCCCGGGCCGATCCCGGAGCCCAGGGAAGCTCAGGGAGCTCTCTGCTCGGCCTCAGGGCCTGCGTGCCGGGACCTGCGTGCAGCCCAGCCAGGGGGTGCATATTAGTTTATCGGCTGACTGGCTGATGGTCAAGTTTTTACTGAAACTCCTCACAGCCACTGTTCTTTGGGAAATTATCGCTAGTGCCATCCTACTGAAAGGGAGTGAATCGGAGAACACCCCGGTCACGCCAAACGCAAGGCCTGGCAGAGCGTAAAAATAAAAGCCATTTCCTTCACCGAGTTCCTTCTTTACGCACTAAAACCTGAAACCTCCTTGAAGCGTGACAACCGCAGTGGAGAGCTGGGTGCGTGCGGTGTGCAGGGTGCGGGGTGGGGCGCAGGGTGTCTCCCGACGCTCGCTTCCCTTGGTCGGAAGACCAAGTTTCCGAAACGTCTCAGTGAGCTCAGGATTTCAGAAGGCGTCTGTCTGCGAGAGAGAACGCGTGTGTGGGCGTGTGAGTGCGTGTGTGGGGGGCGTTCACACCAATGAGCACAGCTTTAGTGGACAAACACGGAGCACGGAGTCCCACTTTCCTCTAGAGCCCAGGCTGTCTCGTCCTTTTGGTCCAAGTTAGCCCTAATCTGCCCCCAACCCCCAACTGCCTCAAACCGGGGAAGAAAGACTCAGTCACGGCCATCCCTGGCCTAACCCTAGGTCCCCCCAAGAAGGAGAGGTGGATACGCATTCCCATGGCCCACCTGTCACATCCCAGGTGCACTTACGGCTGTGGCTGCTCTGTCCCCGGGAGGCACGTGCTCCCGCCAGGCGCCTGCGCCGTCTGCTTTCCCAGGCAATGTACTGAAGGGTGCGGAGGCAGGGGGGGGGGGCGGGGGAGGGGGATGGGAGCCACAAGCAGCTGTTACAGTTTCCCTCCTGGACCATCTTTCCCAGAGTTAAAAAAATGTATTGTCTCTGCGTTACCATGGAGACTGTAGTAACAAACTTTTTTCTTTTCCTTTTCTCCCCCTGAGTTTAAAAACATTTCCCAAAGAGCTCAAAGAACCTTTTAGGGCAGTTTTGTCATGTTTGGGTTTTTATCAGGGGGGTTCCTTTTCTTTGCACCCCCAGGTCAGAAGAGGCTGGTGTGTGTCGACCGCTTCAAAGTCCAGCTCACACGCACGTGTCTGGGTCCCACATCACCGTCACCTTCGCCTGGAGGGCTCCCCTCCCTCCGTGCCCTTCACGGCTGCCCTCGGGGCTCTCCTAGCCTCTGCCTCTTGGGTCCAGCTTATGAAAAGTGAACCCCCACACTCTCCCACCACGCAGGGTCCCCATCCAGCGAGGGATCCAGTTGGCCTGTGCCTCTGTAAGGCCGCCCCTCGGGGTGAGCTCTGTGATGTTCCCACTAACTCTCTGGGCATTTTCAAACATGTAGCTCTTTTAAATAGTGTGAATAGAGCATTCTCATTTTTAATTAAGTTAAACGTTTTCTCAAAAACATTTTGGCATCCAAGGAAACATAATGGACCCGGGTTCTTGGTTCCTAGCACTGCCGGCAGCGTTGGCTGCTGGGGCCGTGGGGACGGGGGCTGGGGAGGGGGTGCTGGGTATCCCCCCAGTGCTGGTCAGCTGTGTGGGTGCGTGGGGGGGAGGGTGGCTTCATGTTGGGGTGTGACCAGGCCTGGCTGTCCCCGGCCTGGATACAGGGTCTCCTTGGACAGCAGTGACCGATGTGAAGAGACTGACCCACAGTCCTGCCCCTGTGCAGAATGTGAAGTGGGTCCCCAGGCTCGAAACAGCGGGTCAGCCTCTGAAGTAACAAAAATAGGGGACACCCAGTGGACCTCCTGCGTGTCTGCCGGGCGAACACAGGAAAGGAATGGCTCCCCTTTCCTTACTCTTCGGAAATAACTGGGAAAATGGGCCACAAACTGGTGCATTCCAGGGGTAGGGGAAGGGAACAAAAACCCAGGAAACCCAGACCGGACCATGAGACCTTCCACTGAAATAGCTCAGGGTTTATTCATCCTTGAGAACACTCTCTTTTCAAGTTACTCAGCCACCTCGTCCTGGTCACCCTCAGCCACGGTTTGCTGTGACTGAATCAGGCAGACAGTGACCTCACCTGGTCACACCTACTCAGGCTAAGAAGATAGACCCTACACACCTACACAGTGAAATACGGCATTGAAACTGAACTCCTGACGGAGTCCTGGCGAGCGAGGAGCTGTGCGAGGCGGGTTGGCTGCGCGTGCCCTTGGGTGATGGGTGACTGCCACAGGGACCAGAGCAGGCGGGGAATGGGGTTTGCTGGATGATCACCTTCTTTTGTGGAAAAAAAAACAAAAAAAAGAACAAACGAAGACCTTTGACACTGCCTTGCGCTCAGAAAGCCCGACGTGCCGTCAGATCTGATTTCCCCCAAGATGACTTCCTGTTCCTCAGACAATCGTCACTTACTGGACACGCAGCATCACGGGACTGTTAGCTGTGTCAGTGGACGAGCTTCCCGTTCCAGCCCCTAGCCCTCTAGATTTTGAGGTGGGAAACAGCAAGTGTTTTAGTTTTCTGTTCTGGAGTTAAAAATTTTAGAATTTTTCACTTACATCGATTTAAAATAATGGAGACATTGAACATCTGGGCCCACATACTGGAGAATTAGGTGTGTTTATAAAAGAGTCCACTGTCGATCTGATCGGTCACTGATTTAGTACAGAATTTGGAAACTTCTTGGGGGTGGCTGGGGCGGGGGGATAAGGAAGGGTCGATGTGAATTGTGTTCAGATAGACTAACATATTCACGGCGGTAAGTCTGGTTTCTAATCTCCAGCTGCGTGAAGATTCTCTGGGGGGAGAACAATGTTTTGAATGGTCTGCTTAGGAAGTCGGGTGGTGGTTGCCTGGTAACATTCTCACCACTGTTCACAACCACGGTCAGGAATAATCAGCAGGATGATGCCCCCACTTTGCAATGAAAACAACAGACGATACTAACTCCTCTCACTGGCACTCGGCGCCGCCCCCCACCCCTGTCCCCTGTCCGACCAACGTCGGGCGACCTGTCGCCTAAACCACAAACCCCCACGGTTGGGGGCCTCACACGCCTGTCTCTGTTTCCTTGCCTGGGGCAGAATTTTCCCGGGACTCTGAGTGGGTTTGACCACAGCGCACTGAGAGCGGAGCTTCATTAAGAGACGGGGCGGGAAGAAGAAACCGGAAAAGGAAAGCTTTCAGACAATAACTGTCCAAAACCACGCAGGCCCAACGAGGAGGCAACCCCCGGGGTCCCCCGTGGGGGTGTCTGGGAGCAAAGCGGGGAAGGGAAGGCGTGTCATCTGCTGGGAACGCGCAGCCACTGCGGAGGAGACACTCACGGCCACCGCACGGCTACTTGATGAGCTCCTGGTAGAGCTCGGAGCGCACGAAGCGGGGCAGCGAATCCTTCTCCATCAGGGAGTGCACCCGTTTCTGCGCCACGTCGAAGCTGCTCAGCGAAGGCTCCACCAGGTTCTTCACCGTGATGTCCTTCGTGAAGTGGTCGATGTTCACCTGCAGGCCAGGCAACCAACGGGGCCGTGATGAGGGCGGGCGGGGAAGTGACACTTCTCGCCGACAAAACACTCGAGGTGGGAGAGTCACAGAGTGAGAACTACAGCCCTGGCGGGGCGGCCCGGTGGGTAGGAGCGTCGCCCCCCCCAGTATACCTTAAGGTTGTGGGTTCGATCCCCAATCAGGGCGCGGACGGGAGGCAAAAGATCAGTATTGCTCTCTCACATCAATGTCTCTCCCTCTCTTTCTTC
The DNA here is from genome assembly GCA_007922815.1 of Macrotus californicus. Taxonomy (NCBI): domain Eukaryota; kingdom Metazoa; phylum Chordata; class Mammalia; order Chiroptera; family Phyllostomidae; genus Macrotus; species Macrotus californicus. The sequence goes on along the minus strand of VMDR010001331.1, from coordinate 93,579 downwards.
CTCTGAAATCCACAAAATCCTCGGGCACGATGAAAAACCCAAGTGAGAACTAACATTTCTACCCTCTAGGCCGGGGGGCGGCCACCGGTGACCCAGGGTAAGATGAAGCCAGGGTAAGACGAAGCCAGTATAACCCAGGGTGGACGCACGTGAGCCTCACTGACCCCTCTGGGCCCCGGGACTCAGCCTTTCCTTCTAAGGGGGAAGGGAAAACATAGACACACATGGATCGAGGTGACATGGCTTCCCAAAGGTCACAGAGCTAACGGGCGTGCAGAAACCAGAGCCCCGGACTTTGAATTCAGGACTGAGTCTGTCTCGTAGCTCAGAGGACGCAGGTCAGGCCCGCACCTGAGAGCCCATGGGTCCCTCGAAGGGGGCCACCGTTTGCTGGGGCTGGAAACTCAGCCAGGATTTTGTCTGCTTTGCGATGCCTCTTTCGGCGGCTCCTCCTTTTGTAATGACACCAATGTCTGAGTCAGGAACCCTGAGGACAGTGTTTTCCTGGGGGAGGGGGACAGCAAGCCCCTCACTCAGACGGGCCGCCACCACGCACAGACATTACAGCAAACCCCAAAGTTCCGAGAAGGGGACGGGGGTTGGCAGGAAATAATCCCTCTACATCCTCATGATTTCCTTGCTTACATCAGAAACAGAGACTCGCGGTGGCAGAGAAAGGCGGCGCAGCACCCCTGGCCTCAGGAACAGGGCGAAGCTGAGGGGCAGAGGAGGAGGCCGGAGAGGGTCCCAGGTGAGCCTCCTCCACAGCGAGGAGGGGCCCAGGTGTCTTTGGGACTCCCATGGTCTCCATCTTGCCCCAGGGCTCCCTACACGCCCCCCCCAACAGCCCCACTGGTGGGAGCGCGCCCCCTGGTGGCAGACAGGTGTATGATTCGTCCACCCACTTGCACACAGGTACTGATTGTGATCAGAGTCTAGAGAGCCTATGGGGGAACGAACAGGCACACTGTGGGGGGAGGGGGGTCCCTGTCACATCACATCCGTGGTCACCGCCACCCACAGGGCTTGCCCAGACCGCTCCTGGGCTGACTCCACATTTCGTGAGACACTCAACACCCAGAGCACCTTCCAGGGCACGGCGAGGCACTAGGGCGATGTGACCAACACCTTGTGAACGGTTTCTGCTGTGGCCGCCCAGAGGTCCCCAAAAGGCTTTACGGCTCCTTTTTCATAAACAGCAAAGGGCAGATAAACTCCCCAAAGCTTCTATGAAATCAACGCCCAGCTTGTCTTTTGTAACCAGTCAATGGGACCCTGTGTTCCAGCGTCTCTCGTTCTGTGCTGCTTGGTGCTCAGCGGATTTCCAGGAGCAGGCACCCTGCCGTCCCAACCACAGAATGAACGGCACAGGCCCGGGGGGCAGACACGGGGGGAGGAGGGTTGAGGGGAAGAAGATAATCCACGAAAAAGAAAGGGTGGGGAAGGGGAGAGAGGCAGTGAGCGGTGGGAATACTCCTTGGCAGGAATTAGTTCAGACTCGGACACACGCACCGCGAAAGTCCACCCACCCGAGCCTGCAGAACTGTCTCCACGGCCCCCATTTTCACCGAGGAAGTCACGGGGCTCAGAGAGACTCGCAAATCCAGCCAAGGGGACGCGACGCACGTCATTCCCACCTGCTGCCTCGTGAGACCACGCCGCGCCCGGGGTCGGAGCAGGGTTCAAGTTCACACCTGCTTGGCCACACTGCTCTGCCTTTGCACCCAGCAGGTGTCCCGAACCGTGGGACAGACATGAGTCCTTCCCAGGGGGTGGCTGCCCACCACACCCTCCTGGGCCACACCCTCCCCGCCGGCCCCTGGGGACCAACCTCCTTAGGTGCCTCGGTCCGGATAAACTCTTCATAAATTTTCTTTGCCTTCTCCGCTATCTTGTCGGGGGACCTGGTCTTCTTGAATTCTTCGCAGGCTATCCAGAACTCCAGGTTTTCCTCACTGAACTCCAACTTCAGGAAAGTTTGGAAGCTGGCGAGTCCGTCTAGTGAGGAGACAGGCCGGTGATAAAATAGACACATTTATCTGTCTGTGTGTCTATCTACCCACCTACCACTGTGGCTTGTAGGGAGCTGAGGCTTGCTTGCTACACACTGAGGCTGTGTCACTGAGGTGAGAACCTCACAAGAGTTCCTGCCTTTACTTCCCTCACAAACGGAAGAGGCAGGTGTGACTAATACCCTGCTTCACAGGTGAGGGCAGAGAGGTCACGGGACCTGCCCTTCCTTACCCCAGCGGGTGGGAGGCAGAGCTAGGCCGCCTGTCTGCAGGTGAGAGGGGGGCTCACCTGTAGACCGTCTCGGGGTGTGCGGCGACTGAGAGTGGGTACTGGCTAATTTTGGATTTCAATTAGGAAAAAAAAATACATGTAAAACTTGGCTTCGGAGTGTAAGTAATACGTGTGATTATCGTGTCTAAACGGCTTACAATCCTTTCTTTTTTTTCTTTCTATGGATGATTTGAGCAAATCGGGCCCCGTGCTGGGTCATACGGTGACATAAATGTGGTTGGGCCTAGAGGGGCGGACAGACCGTGGGGGAGGCAGAAAGGAAAGGACCACACGGACCACGTGCACACAGTGAGGGAACAACCACGAGAAAAGCAGTAACAGAGGGACAGACAGATAGACAGGAAGAAAGGAAGAAAGGTCCTCGCCTGCCTCCAGAAGAGGTGACGTTGGATTTCCGACCTGACGGATGGATGGGAGGGGCCCCAGGCCAAGAGCGCACCAGGGGAGAAGCTGAGCCCGCCAGTTACACATCGGTTTTAAAATGGAGTGAATTCACCCCGGCTGGGTGGCTCACTGGATTGAGTGCCGGCCTGCCGACCAAAGGGTTGCAGGTTCGATTCCCAGTCAGGACACATGCCTGGGTTGCAGGCCAGGTCTCCAGTAGGGGGCGCGTGAGAGGCAACCACACACTGATGTTTCTCTCCCTCCCTTTCTCTCTGAAAATAAATAAATAAAATCTGTGGGAAAAAATAAAACGGAGTAAATCCTGCATGATTGTAGCTACTCTGGCCCTGTGTTCAGTGTGCTGTTGCTCACGTGATTTCCGCTTATCATTAAAAATACGTGTGGGTTTACATCTACATACAAACATACATGGGAGATTCCGGGCCTGACCCTCCACGCTTGCGGGTTTGCTTGTTTTCCAGCCTCCGGCCGGAAGCCCCCACTGTTATGTGACGGGCAGGCAGCTAAGGGTGCAGGAAGCGCTGGAGAGAACACAGGGAAACCCTCTACATCCTCATTTTTTCCTTCCTTTTCATAGCTGACGACACGTATCTACCACCGAAATTCTAATAAATTGGTATACACACGGAGAGAGCCCACACCCATTTCGTATCTAAGGAGCAGAGACTTCTGGAGGGAGGAGAGAGAAGAGACAGGCCTGCTTGTTTCTGAAACAAAGGTCCCGGCACCTTCTCGCTGCCAGCAGGGACAGCAGGGCAGAGTCCCCCGGGCCCCACACACTCGTCCTGGGCCTGCAGGAATGCACCACACAGAGGGGCCTGTGGCCAGTTTGCTGCCATTACCTCCCTGTCCCCTAGCAGGCTGGGAGTCACCCTGCCTCTTGGTGAAAGGGAAAGAGAAAGTCCCAGTCCCCGAACATAATTTATGCCCCAAGGACACATGCCCAGATTCCCCGATGACAGCGTCCAAGGAATGAGCATGGAAGGGACTTTCTGGGGCAGGAAGCCACTCCTGGGCCCTGCGGACACTCCCACTGAGTTACTATCGCAAGGCTCTCTGTCAACAGACATTTTTGCAATGAGACGTGTGCCGAGGCTTTGTGGTCTGCGGGTCTGGGCGATGCTGAAATCTGCTCATTTCTCCTCTGCCTTGTGGGGATTCTCTGAGAGGCCGTTACTCGGGCCCTCTGCAGCCCTGTCTGGTGCCTTTCCCTGTGGACTCTCAGGTGCTCTGGGGGCCCGTTCCTTGGAGACACTCTCTGTTCAACTCCCGTTACCCCTGGGGAAACCCTCTTGGCTCTGAGGCACACAGACTCCTGGCCAAATGTCTCTGTTCTGCACGGGACACACCCGACCCCATCCCCCACCCCCACCCCCACCCCCCGCCTGCCCCCCACCCTGGTGGTGTCCCCTACCGACGGACACACACTCGCGCGCACACACATGCACGTGTGCATTTTCTCCTCTGAGAAGCAGAAAATATTACAGAAGCTCAGGCCTCAGCTCACCCCTGTTTGCAAACAGAAAGACTCAGTCCCTCCAGAAATGCTGAGGTGTTATCACTCACCACCTCTGCATACCTCCTACCTGTCTTTCTCATCCCAGTGAAAGCCCCAAATCTATGCACACAGGGCCCTGAGCATCGGTGTGGCTGAAAAGGGCCGCGGGTGGCACATAAGTGCATCACCACCTCCTTAATGGCTAGAAAACCTGGGACTAGTTCTGCCAGTTCTCAGGTGTCTTCATGACACCGACTAATACCTGGCCCCGGGGACCTTAGCGTTCACAACCCACCTGTGTCACCTGTCAGGCTGCCATCGGCCCCCAAACCACTCTGTAAGACAGTGCATAATACTGTTCTCTGAGTTAACCTCGTGGAATTTGGGGTTCAAGAGGCAAAACGAATTCATGTATCACCCATCAAGTCAGTAAACATTTATCAGGCACTTTCCATGCGCCAGGGCAGGGGACTCGGCTTAGCACAAAAAACCAGGAGAGGATCAAAAATGGGTAAGATTGAGGAAGTTCCAAAAATAGAGGGGTCAGTGTTCTGCCTCTGAATGTTAAGATGTTTAGCTGATCACAGGCAGGCAGACGCTCAGCCACCAAAACAACTAAAGATGTTCATATGCAGCCGAATACACAGTATTTGTTATCCACTCCGGGCTTATTGGTCATGGGGATCCTGAGAGAAAGGGTTTTTAAATCCTTGTTCTTGCGAAACATCTAACAAAATTTCACGTTCCATTCTTGTGGTGAGGATGGAGACGTCTAGGGTGGAGAGCTTGAGTCAACTCATTTTTTTTAGAGTGAACTCTTCGACAAATATTTATTTTCCCCAAACTGTGCATTTCCTGTTGTGAAATTTTCTGGGTCAAAAAAATCAAATCCCGGCAGCCAATGAGTCTGTAATCTCTAGCGGGAAGGAAACGATTTATAAAGAGAATACAAAGTAGCAAATACTGAGTATAAAGTAGCAAATACTAAGCAGCATGATAGATGTGCTTATAAAGAGAATACAAAGTAGCAAATACTGAGTATAAAGTAGCAAATACTAAGCAGCATGATAGAAGTGCGGACGGATGTCTCTGGAAGCTCAGAGGGGGGAAGAAAGACCAGACATGCAGTGTTTAGATCAGCTTTAGATCAGATCAGCTGATAGGAGAGTTTCAACGGAAAAGGCATGAGCTCAGGGCACACGCAAGAATCACCCAGTGAATGCATAAATAAGTAGAACAACAGATCAATCTTTCTCTGTCCGCAATCAATAAATTAAGTCAACGAATAAATAAATAAACAAAGCATCCAGACAGAGGGCAGGAGAGCAGCTCAGTGTGACAGCTGACCAGCCCCATCCTACTATGTAGAGTCCTAAGCACTGGAAATTGGCACTGGATAGGGGCAACCCTGGAGATGCTAAGGACTCTGGATCGGGGGAAAGGTGTGTTCAGGCGTCTGGGCATTGGCCTGGAAAGGCCTTCTCACTGACAGTTTCGCCACGTCCTGGATAGAAGCGATGACATGCATGCTGCCAGGAGAGGAAACCGGGGCTGGGGACATGGCGACCCAGGTCAGGTCACAAACGGGATGAGCACACTGGCCACCCGAGCATCACGGTCCTGTGATGTTTCCCGGCTGTCTCAGCCCTTGCTGACTCGTCATGAGGCCCAGCCCGAAAGGGTGAAGATATTAACCAGCAGAGGTCACGGCTGATCTGAGAGATACAGACAAACCCTTTTCTTAGATATTGTTGGGTGTCTTGGGTGCCCAGGTTCAAGGTCATGGCTTAGCTGCGTGTGATGTCAGTTTGCTTGTAACACGCACGTTGTCAGGATGCGCGATTTTTGACGGGAAACTGTATCCGGGAGACACCACGAACTCTGAGGTCGGTGTTGCTGTCGTTTTTTTTCATGAACTTCGAAGTCAGTGTTGTGGGGTTTGTTTTTTCCTATTTACTGTTGAAGTGGCTGGAAAAATGCACCAGTTCGGTAATCCCAGGGATGCTGCAGAACTTCAGTGAGCGCTACTCAAGTCGCTTACCAAAACAGCTTTGCCAGTGTGGTGAGAGGCGTTCAAGCCCCGAGCTTTGCCTGCGGCGACCGGTACACACGTTTGCAAAGCCAGGTATTGAAGATCCTGGCTGGTTAGCCTTGAGGACACGTCGTGGGTTGTATTTTTTAGCGGTATCCGCAAGTCCGTTATTCGAAGGGAAAAAAAAATATTCTGTATGGGTTTATAGTTCTTTCGTAATTTCTAGATGGTAAGCGAAAATAAATAAAAACTGTCTATTCTATGACAGAAATATAATAAATGCAAATTTGCTCTCGCATTTCAGCACACTCTAGTAAGGAATGGATCTCTCAGACGCACGTGACCTGCGCTGTAATTTTTAACTGCGACCTCCGCAGGGTTAAGGGGCACCTGGGTCAGGACACACATGCCCCCCAGTGGACGGGACGGTGGGCGTGGCCTGCAGGCCGGAGTCCTCGCTGCCCCGTGCTCCAGCACCGCCCCCCCCCCCCCCCTTCGTGGAGATCACTGGAAAATTTCAGAACACGAGGGAAGCTGGTCGGACTCACAGTTGTTATGCAGCAGCTTGTCCAGCGAGTCACGCCACTGGAGGGCCTCCCCCGGCGAAGGCCTGCGTCGGGCAGAGACAGAACACAGTGACGGCCGTCAGGGCGGTTAAACACAGCTGCTTACAAGGCAGGGGACATGCTTTTCTCAGAAGTGGCACAGCTGGGGACCCGCCCCCAGCACAAGGGGATGGAGGGGCTGGGTTTGCTCTCAGGCGTCTATTTTGTACATTTTCACCTCTTTTTGGACCATTTGCTTTGGTCGGCCCCCTTTTAGAAGTAGAGTCTGTTTGCTGCAAAGCTGTGGGTGACATTCTTGCCCGACACTGTGACCATGGCTTCAATTGTGGTTTTTCCTCTTAAATGGGACTGAATGAAATCAGGTCCCACCTAGGGGTGGAGCCCACATTCTCAGACTCACCACCCCACCACCTGGTGGGCGAAGTCAGCAAAGGGCGCCGACGCCACACCCATGTCCCACCACGTCTCTGTGAGGTACTGGAAGTGTGTTGGGAATGTGACCCTGGCCAGTGTACATTCCTAAAGATCTGACTGCATGTTCCCTGCCCAGGGAGGACAGGCTGGTGATTCCTCAAAGATCTGCTTTCTGAGAAGCAAGGCCGTCCTCCGTGGAGAACAGGGACGTCACACACCAAAGGTCCAGACTCGACTCCAAGGGGAGGGTGGGAGCCACCAGCCAAGGCCCCTGCGGCCTTCCTGGTTACCCGCCCAGTTCTCTTGCCACCCGCTCAGGCCAGTCGGGCCAGGCTGTCTGGGGAGGTCAGCGGGCTGTGCTCTCGGACCCACCTGCTCACACTAGGGTGTGACCTCTTCATCGTCACACCAACACAGACTAACGAGGCCTTCACTGGAATGCTCAGGCCAGCAAAGGCGTTTTCCCTAACTGGACTTTCCGTAGCTCTCATTTACTTACTGTTCAGACAGAACAAGAAACGCCCAGCTTCTGGGCTTTAAAAAATAATATCTTAAGGGTTTTAATTATGCAGATGAGCAGCAGAGGCTGATGAGACTCCCGGGCTCGGACCTGGCCTCCGTTTTTGTAGGTGGCTCGGGGCACGGGCGTTCTGGGAGAAAGTCCCCTGAATCACTCATTCCCATCTCGGGCTCGTGGTGGATCACACGCAGATCTGGAGGCTCAGTCCTAGACTTTCCACAGACCGTCGTCAGGTTTACCGTTGAAGGTCGAACAAGCCAGACACAAGGGTGACAATGTAGCTGAAACCCTGGGAGGAATCTCCTCGTTTCCTGCCGAGGAGCTTAGGTGTCCCAGGCCAAACCCACAGCCCTTGCCCTTGGAAATTTAATTCCACTAAGGAACTGCCTTCCCCGCCCTGCCTTACCTAGCACAAGCGGCACGGGGAGGAGAAAGGACACGCAGAGGGCTTGCAAGTATGTCCCTGCATTTTTCTGTCTCATTTTATCGCTGCCCAGAAGAGGACCTGATTCCTTGGGGCCCCACGCTTGTCCCGGCTCCTCTGTGCTGCCTCCCCCTGAGAACTCGTCCTGGTCCATGCTCTTTCACGCCCACGTTTTTGGCACCGGCCTCAGGCACCTTCACGTCCTCACGGCCATGGCTCGGTCTTTTGTGTGTGACAGACGAGTCCCTGTCAATCGCCGGCAGATACAGCAGGACATGAAGTCTCTGGAGGAAAGAAACAGGGCTGCTTCCTGCCCCTGAATCTCTCTGACTTTATATGTGTTCTCGTGAAGTCACCTTCCCAGTCCTTTTCCCGTGGTGGCTCCAAGGCGGCCACAGGAACAAGAAATGCCACCAACAAGTACACCCGCCTGAAACCCATCCCTGGGTCTAATTTGTCCCCGAGCGTCTGGGAGAACCAGACTAATGCTCACTGTCGGCGGCACATCACAGCTGAGACTCAATTCTTGAAAAGGATGCGTGGACAGCCCGCTCAGGGATCAATTAGTCCAAACCGATCTGAGGACATGCTCAGGCAAGACAAAGCTGGCCAGCGGCCTGAGGCCGGCTGTCTGATGAGTGGCCTGGGGGGAGGCAGGAGTGTCCTGTCCCCGCTCTCCGAGTCTGCCAGCCCTCATTAAGTCTGACTGCTTCAGGAACAAGACAGGTGCAGGTCCGAGTGACCGCTGAGTGCCCTGGCCTGCCAGGTGGACCCGGAGCCTGTGTGGGTGGGGAGGGAGCTGGCTCCAGCGGAATAAACCTTACAGAGGTGATTAGCTGGGTGTTGTAGGACGCTCAGGTACAAGCACCCCCGGTCCAGGAGGTGACAGTTTCTCCCTTTATTGCATCTTTCAGGCCACACTGAGCTCTCAGCCTGTCCATCACAGAGGGCTCCTCCCACTCTGTCCTGTGGCACCTCCCTGCCGCCTGTCTATCATTGAATGCTCCTCCCACTCTGTCCTGTGACAGGTTCCAGCACCGTCACACCCGCTCTGTCCGCTCAGGGCATGAATGAAGGACGGTTCAGATTGCCCACAGTGAGCCTGGGCGCCAACAGCTGCAAGTAGCCCCCAACTCGGACGTGAACGTATCCCCAGTCTGACACAGGAACGCGTCTCAGCCTCCCCGAACACCAGGGGTCTCTGTCCTCCTACTGAGCTGCACCGTCCCTGTATCTATCTGACACTTCTGGTGTGTCCCCACCTGCCCTTGCTCGTGGCCGGCCTGGAAAACGAAATTCCAGCCCTTCGCTGGCACTTGTCGGTGTCCTCTCTGTCCTTGAGTCCCTCCCCACAGAGCGATGGGGTCTCCGGTCCCCAGGCACGAACGCAGGCCCTACCCTGTGGCTAACAGGGACCGGGGACTGGGCACCGGGGTGGGACAGAGACGCAAACACCTGCCCCTTCCTGGGGTCTGTCTGCTGGCCAGACAGTCCGCCTGGATGCCTCTCTCCTCACCGCGGTGCTCGCTGTGTGGTCGACGGTCACAGGGCCCCCGGAAATGCTTCCGAACGACTCTGGCCTGGGACCGGCCACACGTGGCGTCCCGGTGCAGCTATGAGGTGGTAAAGCAATGACAAAAAGTGCAGTCCCAGCTAGTGACATGGGCGCGGAGGAAGGGGCGTCTATGGAATAAAATGCCCTGGGAGACTATGTCTACCGGCTCCCCAGCGGGTCGTGGTGGATGTGAAAAGCCACGGACACAGTGACAGCTCATAGCTCTGTCTGGCCTACTAATCGGGGGACCTGTGGCCGAGTCCATGGGACATTCCCAGGGGTCGGTGGTCCAGAGCGGGGACACTGGGACAGCCGGCGAGGAAGATGGACAGAGGCAGCTGGCAAAGGCTGGGGGACCAGCCGAGGGTGAGGCCTTCAAGTGGGTCGCCAGTCTCAGGGGGGGAGCTGAGGAAGCCGTTTAAGAAGATGCTGGAGCAGGGGCCCTCCACATCCAGAGTTGTCCAGCAGGAGACAGCAGGGACAGGTGCGGAGGGGCCAAGGGGCTGGGAGAGCATGGACATGGGTACTGGTCTGTTCCCGTGGGGCAGGGGCTGGAGGGACCGCCGCCTCTGGCCATTCTGAGCCAGGCAGGGAGGCCGGCTTGGGCGGTAGGAACGAAGGCAACAAATTTCTACTTTTTCCATGGTTCTATGTTTTTTTTCCCCAATGAGAAGAATAAAAATATATTTAAAAAAATAGAAAATGCTTTTTAAAAAAAAAAGAATTGCTTTTTTTTTTTTTTCTGGAAAGATAAAGGAGGTAAAAATACCTCCCATCTGGAGAGGGTTTATTTTATCCTCTGAGGTTTATTTTCATGAATAAGAAAGAACACTTAGAAAGTTTAAAGTGGGGAGGAGGGAGATCTCAAGCTGACGTGGGCCACAGTCTGGGCTCCTTAGCCCTGGCTCGTCAGCCGAGAGGCCGGGAAGCCCGCCCAGCTGCAGGAGGTGAGCAGCCGGGGGCTGGGGATGCGTGGGAAAGCGCCGAGGAGGACAGTCTCCAGGGGCATGGCGAGTTTTCCAAAACAGTCCCAACCTCTGCAAGGAGAAGGGTTGAAAGGCAGGAAAACAACCCAATAATAGGCCCAGGTTTTCTTCCCAAACGGCTTCTTCCTGAACCCCGGCTGCCCCCAAGAGTCCAAGGGTCCGTGGTGGGCCATCGGAGCGGAGAGGCGGAGCGGGGAGTGCGCTCCTGGGTTCACTGGCGACGTGAACTCCTCCGGATCGGCCAGCGCCATGCCACTGACTTCCAAACAGACTCTCTGACCAGTCGCTGCTCTGAAACGTGGCCTTCTCCTGGAGCCCGCACCCCACCGGGATTAGCGTCCCCTTTCTGAGGGCAGAAAACTCAATTATGCCTCCTTTCTAGTGGGGGATGGCTTTGAAGTAATAAAAACAGGAGAGTGGAAATATCCACTTGGGTGAATGATTGGAAAAAAGTTGACCAAAGGATGACCCATCTGTCTCCCAATCGGGCCACTCTGTTAAGTCCAAGATCTTCTGTACAGAGACAAAATGGGCCAATTTACACAAATTGTTAAATCTAAAAAGAAATGGAGGTTAAAAGGGATTCCTCTATTTTTACCACACTCTTGTGATCGCCTCAAAGCTTCTGGGTCAGGGAGGGACAGACTTTGGATACCTGTGGCTTTTCTCCTTCTGCCTTCCTCTCTGGGGGCTCAGAGGGAAGACTGAGTGTCAGGGACAGGCCGTGCCAAGGTCAATGGCGTGGAAGCTGGGAGTCGTGTTACTAAGTCAGGTGGAGCCATTGCCAACGGTGGGCCAGGTTCCCTGCCTTGTAGCTTCCCCCCTAAACGGACGGGGGTGCGTGTGGGGGGCTGGGGGTGAGGTGAGGCCACAGAAGCCCCGTCATCAGGGGCTCCGATTTACGGGCTAGGGGGAAATGGCTCCATGTGCACGGAACTGAAATAGCTGGTCTGGAGCTCAGGCCTCTAGCTGGGGACAGTCCTCTGTTCCCCTGGGGGACTGGGAGACGCAGTATCTCAGGGAAGAAACCGAGGGGTTAAATGGCCTGACTTGACCTGGGCATCTTCCTCAAGGGGAGATTCCCCCTGGCGTGTCCCTGATGAGGAGGGAGGCTCAGAGACCCCGAGCAGGCGCGCACTAGTGGTCTGCATTAACTGGGTCACAATTCCCTACCCCAGGGCAGCAAGAGACCAGGGGACGAGGTGGCTGGCAGCACATTTTAGGGTGTAGTCCGTCTGTCCAACACAGTCCCGAGTGGGGCCGCCCCTTTACTTCTAAGTGTCCTGCCTGCATCTAGAGTTAGCTCCAGACACAGAGTCGAGAGAGACGTGTAGGTATGAGCAATTTGGGGCGGGCCCCTGAGCTCAGTGCAGCCTGAGGGGGTGTCAGGGGAGGGGGGCTGAGCACCAAGCCCCCCGACCCCACGCTGGGGACCCAGGGGGGAAACCCACGCCCACGACTCACTTCTGGGCCTTAACCGGCTTGGCTGGCTTCTCCGGCTTCTCATTGTATGGGATGACAAGGTCGACAGCCGAGTCTGGCTTCTGCAGGAGTGTCCCCAACTTAATCTTGATCTCCTTGGCCCTGAGAGAAGAGACAGAGGGGACAAGGGTGCCTGTGAGCACACGGGTCTGAGCCAGGCGCTCCCCTCCCATGCCTGACACAAGAGGCACAGGCCCCAGGCGACCGCCACGGCAGCCAGGACGCGCCTGCAGGAAGCGGGGCGCTGGGGCTCTGAGACCCAACATCACTGAGCCCGCATAGCATCCCCGGTCAACACGCATCGCTGTGCCCTCGCCTTGCTTCACATGTGTCACTTCATTTCACACACGGCAGAGATGACAGCACTGTTCCCGTCTTACACGTGAAAACATTGAACAGTCAGGAGTTGAAGGCTCTGGCGGACCAGACACGGCCCAGAGGGATGAGGGTGGGCCGGGCTGCCTGACTCTGGGGTCTACAGACAAGCCCCTGCAGCCCTGCCCTCGGGGCTTCCATGGGCTCTGGCCCCAGCTCGGCCATCAGTGAGATGCCTAACACGTGAAACAAACGATCAGCTCTGACGGCTGGGCCTCGCTGAGTTCAGTGGATTGCATGCGGGCCTGCGAACCAAAGGGTCCCCTGCTCGATTCCCAGTCAGGGCACATGCCTGGGTTGCCGGCCAGGTCCCCAGTGCGGGGCTCATGAGAGGCAACCACCCATGGATGTTTCTCTCCCTCTCTTTCTCCCTCCCATTCTCTCTGTCTAAAAACAAATAAATAAAATATTTTAAAAAGTAAAAAAAGAGAGAGAGGGAGAGTATTATTTTTTTCCGAGCATGGCCACTCCCCAGGCAGGGATTCCCATGGAAAAAAAGCTATTTCCCATGGTTTTGTGGCCTGTCCCTGACCCAGTCATCAACCAGAAAAGGTTACCGGGGGTGATGAGGAGCAAGTCAGGGGTCAAGACAGGACAGGACAGAAGCATTCGGTCCCTTTGACCTCCCAGTCCCTGTCTTATTCCAAATATTGCTGGCAGCACTTCTGGATTTTGGTGGCTCCATTGGGAAGCCAGATAATGACCAGTGGGAAACGGTCCTGCAGTTGATGAAGACAGAAATTTGCGGTTTATTTTGAGTTCCAAAGGTGGATGGGTCAGCAGGCGTTCCCACGGGAGCTTCTCCCAGCCCTGGAGGGACCGGCCGCTGCGAGGCCCCACATCACTCGGCTTTCAGTCACAAGGAGGGGCTTCAGACTCAGTTTCCCGTTGTAGGCGGCCCCACCTTATGAACTTGTTTTCTGTGACACGGAAGAAGGAAGCAGGAGTAGGAATAAGGGAGCTGGAGAAGGAGGGAGGAGGAAGAAGAAGACAATTCACCGAGGCCTTCATTAGCGTCCACACGGACAGCGTCCCTTCATCAACCTGAGCTCCATGATGTGGCGTGTCCTCTCCCATGAGCTTGGGTAACGGACATGCAGACTCATCGCCTCAGCGCGTCAGAGCACTGGGAAAACTTGTGCCTTTGTCAAATCTGTAGGAGGGTTTGACCCAGGATGACTTTCTTGTCGGAAGGGCGGAATTAGATTTCAAACCACCCCTTCTTTCCCGGCCCAGCGTCTTGTAACGGCATCTTGTTAATCTCAAGATTCCTAGTTTCACGGTCTGCTTATTGGTTCACACATCTGTTTCTCCATTCGTTCTCCGAGACTCCAACAAAGACACCACTGCGTGTCGGGCACTGAAGGGAGCGGGGGATGAGTTTCCCAAGGTTAAGGAGACACTGCTCCTGACCTCACATGGCTGCCGCCGTCTAGAGGAGACAGGTGCTCCTCGTTTACGAGTGTGGCTCCCAGGTGGGGGAAGGGGCCCTCCACCGGAGGTGAGCACACCAGAACTCAGGACTTGCAGTGTGTTGTCCACCCTTGGGCCAGATGTGACATGTCTCTGTGCCTCTTCTCTGCCAAGACAGTGATGTTGACAATATCTAGCATGCAGGGTTAGCAGGAGAACTAAGTTAGGTAACACCAAATACTCCCCCAAGTTGAATCTGAGGACTGTCTCGGGCAAGAAGGGGTGGGTGTGAGCTACAAGGAAGATGGGAAGGTTCTGTGAGAGGATGAGGGCCGGAAGGCCAGCTGCCTGGGGTGGTACTGGGCTGGGCCCCGAGGGCCGGGGGAGCGGGTGTTCATTTGGACCCCAGAGCAGCTGCTCCTGCCCAGCTCCTCAGGTGTCCTTTCCAAGCTAACAGAGAGGCCCACGTCTTCCTAAGACATTTTCTAGAAATTCTGAAGAAGCGATCAAAGTCCCCGCCTCTGTTGCCAGGTGTTCTTAGCCAGGTCCTTCCCTTCTTCTTGGTGAGCAGCACGGTCCACCTGAGGGCACTCAGAGAGCCTGGAGCCACAGCACGTTGGCTCCCAGGCAGGGTGGTTCATGGTGTGAGGTGACCACTTAGGGGTCTGGGCTCAGGGTGGGGACACGGTCCAGGGACCGCACATGGCCACCCATTAGCAGCAAGGGGATGAGCAGGGTCTGTGGGCTGAGCAGCCCCCTGGGCGGAGGACACAGCGACCTCAGGCAGATATGAGTGTGATGGTTCATGTTGTCAATGCCAGTCCCGGCTGCTAGGAGACCAGCAGATACAAGATCTGACCAGGGAGAAAAGACTTTGGTTTCTCAGGCCTGGTTACCCATCAAACATGCTTAGCACGGTGAGACCGTGTCTCCTGTTCACGCCATCTTCCTCATTTCTGTTAACTGGCCATCTTGATCCCTTGGCCTTGGCTGGCCAGTCTGGGCCGGCTGTGCTCTCCAACCTCGCCCCCAGACTCCTCTCCCAACCCCCAACCCCCACGTGGGCTCTCGGAGCCTCAAATCCACAGGGTCCCTCCTGTGGCTTCATTTTTCTACACACACAGCCAGGACCCGTGTCGGCCGCTTCCTTTTCGCAGCAGATGCTGGGAGCTGCCCCCCGGAGTCGTGTGTATGGCAGACACTCCATTCAAACCAAATTACACAACACTGGCCCGGGAAGTCGGGGCGAAGGGTCCCTGCTTGGCCTCACCTAAGAAGCCCTGAAGGAAGAGGTCGGAGTTCACAGGAATAAACCCGCGTCCCCTCCTGAAAGAACCTGCCCTCCAGGCTAGCACACTGCCAGTGGTCCTGCTGCCCCAGGCTCCGTGGGCTGCTCGCATCCCCTCCCTTCTGCCCCTGCCACCCAGTGTCCCCTTCACTTTCCAACATCCCCCGTGAAGGGCTCTATTTGAGTCCCTTCCGACCCTCCCCTTCGGCTCTGTGGGGGCCAGACAAGCAGAGCCTTTCCCAGAGGGGGCACCGCCACCTGCCCGCCCTCCCATATCAGCACGGTGACAACCGTCACACCCCGTCTGCTTCAGGAGGGCACGCAGCTCACGCTATTCTCCGTGCCCTGGACAGTGGATGTTAGAGGACAATTAATAAGAATTTAGAGCTTTTTTGATCCCCTGTAGATGAGAGTACTGAGAAAATCCCCAGCTCACAGGGACTGGAAGCCAGTTCCTGCTCAGGAGCCCTGGGCCCCACCCAGCACGCTGCCCCCTGCTCCCCCCTCAGGGGTGCAGAGCCTGATACACTGGCATCTGAGAAGCCCGCTCGGCACACGAAAGTGAGGAGGAAGAAATGACAGAGAGAAGCCTATCGGTGGGAGGGACTTAAGAGACGCTCACTCCACCTCAATGGGGGGCCCTGGGTGGGGCTCTGGGGCCATCCCTTTAGCCTTGGGGGAGGGGTGACTGCGTGACAACCGGCTGGGGGCAGGGGCAAGGGTTGGGTCCCCCCGCCCCTTGCTGGGAGGCAGGGGTGCGGAGCTCAGCAAACAGAGGAGAGGCTCTGTGCAGTGAGGAAGAGGACCTCGGGTCACGCTCTGGGTGACAGTGGACGCCTCCCACGCCCGCTCTGCCAAACTCTGAGGGTTGAGGTCCCCAGAGCAGATCCAAGCCCTGGCCTCTCTGCCCCCCGGGTCCTGACTGTGTCTGCGAGTTACGTAACCAGAGCCCAATTACTGGTCGAAAGAACCCTCGTCCACAACGAGTGTTTATAAATCTGGTAATAATGAAGCTTAACACCAGAAAAACACACGTGGGGCCCCGTTGGGGTCCTGATACAAACACTGCAGCCGCCAGGCGCCACCTGCACACGCTGCTGACGTTAAAGAATTGTTCGTTAAGTACGAGCGTGGTTTTCTGACGTCTTCGCATGTTTCGTGAAGAGTTGGTGTGTTTTTTAAAAAGAGGAACCTGCTAAAAGCATTATGGGTGAAATGGCAAAAATGCTGTGCTATCTCACAAATTCTCCGTCGTTATTATTATCATTATTCCTCCCCCGAGGACGTGATTTTCTGGAATTTAGAGAGGGAGGAAGGGAGAGAGAAACCTCGACCCGTTGCCTCCTGGATGTGCCCGGACGGGGATCGAACCTGCAAGCTGGTTTTCTCTGGTCTGTGGTTGATGCCCCAACCAGCCGAGCCGTCCGGCCAGGACTCCCAGGACCGCTCTATGTTGTTAACAAAAGACGCAGTTATGATGAGGAAGTGTAGGGAGAGCTCGGTTCAACCAGCTTTTCATCAATTTCTATGGCCTCTCAGGGAGATCGACACCCTCATTCGCAGATAACGCCCAGAGCAGTGCGGAGACTTTCCCAAGCACACACAGCGAGGGAGGCCCGGGGCAGGGGTCCGCCCCCCAGGTCCTTCTCCTCCACCTCTCTGCTGTTCCGGGGCCGAGGCGAAGGCAGAGGGTGGGCTGAACCCACGTCCCTCCTTACTCTGGGTTCCCTTGATGTTCCTAAACGTGTCATCTTAGGAGTCACTGTCTAAGGCAGCCTGAAAACGGTTGGCTGTCAGGCTTCCGTGTTCTTTACCTCTCCAGGGGCTCCGCCTTTAAAATACCGTGCAGACCCCTGCCGTCTGAGAGCTGATGGGAACTTTAAAGGAGAAAGATGAGGATCTGGTATCTCTGGCCTCCAGCCACATCCTGGTTCCTGTTACGAGGGATCCTGACCCGACTAATTAAGGTTCAGGTCCTTGCATTCTGGCCAGCAGGACAGACGAACACCATTAACGCTGGCCTCCGAAACCCAAACTGTCCCCAGATATCATCTCTCCTGTGACAGTGTGCAGGCCCGGCTGAACGAGGGAAAACAAATGAGATCATCTGTCCAGGGTCCTCCCACACGTGGGGCTCTGGGCTCCAACAGCAGTTTGAACTGGACTCTGGGGATCCGGCCCAGCCCAGACCCAGGAAAGAGGGAACGGAGGCAGCAACCGGTCAGAACCCGGAGCTGGACAGGGCCTGCGTGAGAAATGGCAGGTTGGCTCGGTGACGGCCACTGATATAGCCTACCATCTTCCATGACCGTTGAGTGCCCACTGTGCACTGAGGACAGATTGTCTTCTTGGTAATCTAATTTTTAGGCTGAGGAGATAAAAATCTTCCCCCCATGCAAATCTGTCAAACTGCGAGAGTCGGGAGTGAGTGGGTACTGGAGGGTCTGCTGCGATGGCGGTGGGAGCGGGGAACCTCCTGGGACAGGAAATTCAGCGTTTCCTCCCTCGGGGCTGGCCCAGAGAGAAGGTGGGGACAGTGCAGAGACACTGGGGTGGGGCGCTGGCGTGGGGCTGAGACCCAGACCCTCGCCTCTCCTACTGTCTGGAGCTGGCCAACCGCCGGCCCTCTCAGGAGCTGTCCTGAGCCCTGTGTGACACTGGGCACAGTTTTCTCTGAGCTGGAAGCTCCCTGAGCCCCCAGGACCACCCCCTTCCTTGCTCGCTTAGCTCTTAGTGTGCTTACTCCTTCACAAGGGGCCCCAGCACCCAGGACACCTTCTCCTGTTTCTCCAGAACAAGTGGGGTGGGATTTCCCAGCAAGGCCTCTGGCCCGCCTACCTAAGGCAAGCGCGGAGGTTCGAGAGGCACCCGGGGAAACAACCCACGTCACTTCATCGGTAAGAATGGATACGAGGGCTTTCTTGGCAACTACCCCTGTTTTGTTAGACGGCTCCTTCACGGTCCCAACATCCCAGAGCTCCAGTGAGACCTCTCCAGCGAGATTTAGCCTTGGCCACTGCGAGCTCCCGGTTGGTTCCCACCTGTTCCCAGGAGGTGTGACCCCATGACCAACCGGAGCTCTGCCGGCCGCTGTCTCTGCCTCCCGGCTCTGTGGACGGTCCAGGGTCCATCCTCACCCAGCCAGAGTTTGTGTGAGTTAATCCTCACAGTCTCTGATCCACTCCGCACTCGTCTTGGGACCCAAGGGCGTGCTCCTGGCTTGGGAGGAAGCAAATGGTCTCTGTCGACTCCTGTGGACCCTGGAGCCTGGGCCCCTCCGTGGCTGAACCCCCCTCCTGGGAAGAGCCGTTAATTAGAGGTCCTGCTTCCAGGCGCTTTCCCACCCTAAGCTGCCCACGTTAGACCCCCATAAACCAGAGACGATGGGGGTGGGGGGGGAATGGATCCTTTAGTAAAATACAGAAACACAGGTCGACTTCCCCATTCACTGCGCACAGCTCCTGAATGTCCCAGAGTGCCCCATGCCAGACAGCCGAGCCCGTGTGGCTGTGGGTCACCCCCCGCCCTGAGCAGAATTTGTGTGACCTCAGCAGGAATCAGACCCACGGGCACAGGTGAGGGGTTTGTGGCACCTGATCCCTGCCCCAGGGCACACAATCTCTGTTCCCAGCTGGGCCTCCGCGGTCCCTCCCTGCTGGCATCAGCAGAGACTGCGCACTGGGTGTCCACACTGGTGGATGGACCCTGCCGCCATCTCGCTGGCTGCTTGCTCTTGGGGTGACATTTGGGAACCCTAATAATACCACTCGATATGTCAAAAAACTCTCTTTTCCCAAAGAGCGCCGCTCACTTTAAAAGTTAATCTCCTTCCGAGAAACTCAAGAAGCTCTGGAAATAAAGTGAATGTTCAGAAGAAGGCTAAAATTGCAAGGTGATTAATCACGGGGCAAAAATAAGCCCTGCGGCCGGCTCAGCTTG
Organism: Macrotus californicus; assembly: GCA_007922815.1. Taxonomy (NCBI): domain Eukaryota; kingdom Metazoa; phylum Chordata; class Mammalia; order Chiroptera; family Phyllostomidae; genus Macrotus; species Macrotus californicus. The sequence continues at coordinate 74,378 of VMDR010001331.1, read as the reverse complement.
GTTCCTGCAGTGACTGTCTGATCCGCCCCCACACAGGCTCCGACGTGGGAGGGGGGTGGCCATTGGTGGCCTCAGATGCTGAGATTATTGTTCTCTTTAAACATATAAAAATATGCGAGGTGAACTTTGAGTTTTCATAAGTGATCGTCTGTCTCAAAGATCTAAATATACGAAGAAAGAAGAGCTCCTATAAATACATCAAAGCGGACTCTGGTTAATGCCTCTTTGAACGCGGAGACAGAACTATTTCCTAAGATTAAAGCTCTCCTTAGATGAAGCAGAACTTGCATTGCTGTAAATCGGCCACAGCTGTGCTGGGTTTCTTGTCATCTGCTCTTTCTGCTCCCGAACTTCCAGGGAGAGATCAGTCAGGAGAACTTCCCTCTAAGTGCGTGTGCTGCTTGTCACGGACACCAGCTGTGCCTCCCGCTCTGTGAATGAAGTGAGACTTGAGAGGGACATTAGGGAGCAAGTCACCTGACTTTCAGGTAGCACCTTGGGACACAGAGCCCCAGGAAGAGAAATAACCGGCTTGTGGGTGCCGGTTGGACCACGACCGGACCAAGTCCGTTCCCACTGGCGCTGTTGCCGCTGTGACGGACGGCAGAGTGCGCATCAGGTGTTTGGGACCGAACTCTGTCTCCCGGGCTGTGGAGAGCTTGCCGCAAAAAACGAATTGTTCTGCAATGCGTGTGCATGTGTCGTCCTGATTTATTTTGTGCAGATTTTAAATATCTTGACCTAAGCACGGAGGCTCACCTGTGCTCCCCTAGTAGCTTGGAGAGCAGACACGAAGGGGGGGGGTGTATGGGAAGGAGAAGGGGCGAGCAGAGCCGGGGACAGTAGGTTTGGGGCCGTTACTAGGGCCAGCTGCCAGCTCCACCGCTCCCCGATGCCCTGTCCCCAGAACACCCCTCCAGCAGCACTGTGACTGGAAAGGTGACTCTGTTTACGACGGTCACAGATAATGAGCAACGCACACAATTGTGGGCTCTGCCACGTGCCTAGAAACCGAGAGGTTCCGGAGCTCATTGAGAGAGCAGCCTCTTCTGGGCGAGTGCACGGCATTCCTCACGAACTACGGCTACGTCCGGCCGCGTTAAAGACACAAAAAGGGACCATTAGTGGCAATGGTGCTTCAGCTGTACAACATTAGGAGGAAGCAGGGACAGGAACGTCCCACCGTGCATCTAGGGGACCAGGATGCGCAGTGACAGGAACACAAAGGCAATGTCAGCGATGAGACCGAGCGATCATTCCCCGACCCCAGGCGGTGTGCCGCAGGCCAACGTCACCACCACGGCAGGGTCGCCTGGTCCCCAGGCCATAAGGTGGGCTCTAGCCAGGACAGGAAAGGAGGGAACGGTTTCGAGTGACAAGCGGGTGAAAGGCGCCCGTTGGAGTTGTGTGGGGTGGGTTGTGATTCTCAGAGTGTGCAAGTGGGAGGGAACACAGTCGGGTACTACCTCACGTCCTGGGGCCTCTGGGTGCCGCTCGCCTGCCTGGTTCTCCTGCCCTCGGGCTTTCTAGAGAGCGAGGGACAGGCTGAGAACCACTAACAGGGACACCTGCTCTCCCAGGTTGGTCTGATGGCCAATATCACCTCCCTGGTTACAGTCCAACCCCTACGACTAACCAGCTTCCGTTCTGCGTCTCTTTTTAAAAATCACCTGCACTTCTGACAACAGGAAGTAAGGTGAGGGTAGGCTTTGTGTTCAGTCACGGCATTGCTGGAGACAAACCCCCTTGCTATAAGGCTGTCTCTTTAAACTTCCTTCAGGGGCTATTTCTAGGGCAAAAGCCACCAAAAAGAAGACCTGGACTGGGGACACGAGGAGTCGCAGCTGCCCACAAACTCCACGAACCAAACCCCTTCTTCAGAAATAGGAGGAGCCCCTCCTCCCGCACCTCAGCTAGGACTGCTGGCTTACATTTCCTACCTGTCGGACACGGGTTCCAGTGGGTTAGCCCCCCTGGGACCCCCTCCAGGACAGCGTCTAGCTTCCGGGGAGCCAGGGGCCTCCAGGGTGTGTCCGTCCCCCTAAGAGGAATGGTGGCCAATAAACAACCTCCTGTCCCAGGGCCTTGCTCTGTCCAGCAGTCCGGCTGCTTCCTTCTAGTGGGGTCGAGAGGCACAGAGCGGCGAGAACCCCCATGCCTCCCGCAAGCCCACTTTCCTTCCTCCTTGCTCACGTTCATGTAGAACCTGCGGGCGCCAGATGGGTCCTGAGCATTCCCCATGCAGTCAGCGACCCTCACGACCAGCCTGCACCCAACGCGCTGGACTCCATTTCACAGACCAGAAAACCGAGATGCTGAGAAGCCACGCAACTTGCCCGGGGCTCACACACGGGAACAGGGCGCCGGGACCAGCCAGATAGTGTGGAGTCCCAGACTCTGAACTCACGGCTTCAGAGCAGGCGTTTGCGCTGTGGCGGATGCTCGGGGTGCTGCACGGTGCGGGGGTGCCCCGCCGCGTCTGCCTCCTGGCCCAGCTCTGCAAACCCTCCGTGGGGTGCACAGAAGGGACCCAGCTCCCACTCTGCAACCCAGCCCCTGCCTCCCCTGCTTCCCTGGCCGGCAGGGCCGGCTGGGTGCCCTCCCCCGAGCAGATTCCCCTCTGAAGCCAAGCCAGTTCTCACCTCTCCAGGCAGGAGTGGGGCAAGGCTGCCAGGCCTTTGCACATGTTGGCAACGGACTCTTCAGCTGGGAGCAATAAATCTGAGCAGAGCGAGTCTTCTTCGCGAACTGAACTGGGTGTTGAACCTGGGCCGCTCCCGCTGCGGACTATAAAGAGGTCCTGCCCCGCCGGCTGGGGCTGGCGGCCAATCCAGAGCCACGGGAGCTGGGGGGGTGGGAGGGGGGCAGCCTGCACCGGGGAGGAGGCGGCATTCCTTCCAGGCCAGCGGGCGCCTCAGGCTCTGGCGGCTCCACCGGGACGGCAACTGCTAATCCCAGGGCAGGGCCAGCTGGTCCCCTGGGGATGGGAGCCCACCTGGAGCCCGGGCTTTGCCAGGAAGCTGCCCAGGTGCGTCCAGTGGAGGCTTCCAGGGCCTGGAGACCCAGATTCAGAGTTTCCAGGGGATGAATTACAATGTATTTAGAACAATGTAGCAACCAACACTCAGAAACTGTTTTGTGATTTTCATGGCCTTATCCTTCCCACCCAGGATTCTCAAGAAATGCGTGGGCGGTTGTTACTGTAGTTGACTTTCAAAAAGTATGTTTTAAAGTAAGACTTCTCATGCTGGACCTGTGGCTGAACGAGGTCTGGAAATGTCAAATCCTGTTGAAATTTGTTGTCTGTTAGTTTTTTGGTAAATGTTCCTTAAGTGCTGGAAAGAGCGTGCATTTTCTTTTTGTTAGAGATAGGCCTAGTCCCACACATCCGTAGCTGTTTGGATTGTTCATGTTACTGACATCTTCTCCGTACTTTTTATGCCTGTCTGTCAGCTCACCTTAGGGTTCTCCACACAAGATAGGCTTTTAAAAATCTCCTAGTAATGAACAGTATTTGCCTCATGTATTTTGAGGCTTTATGGCTGGACACCTACAAAGTCTTTGTCCCTTTTGATTGGGTGGCTTTTAGAAATCTGCCTAGCAGACCTCTGATTGTCTGTTCTAAAATCTTTCCTGTCTGATACCACCCTGTCTGCCTCACCTTTGTTTTGATTAGCTGTGGCCTGCATTCATCATTTCTGGGTCTTTTTTAAATTAAAAAAACAAAAACAAAAACGTATCTCCATGTTTCAAATCCAATAGTCTATGCCCCTTAATAATCGGTGATCAATAGTATATGTGGGTATATTTTTACCGTCCTGTGTTGTGTGCACATTTCTGCCCGTTTTCTCAACACTGAGTGTATTTATAATCCTTTCTGTTAGGCTGGACTCATCCGGTAGTTACACGTTCTACTATTTTAACAGCTGCCCAGAGATTTTTTTAGGACGCATATTCAGTTCAAGTCTGAGCATCATATAAGTAACTCTGTTCTCTCCTCCAATAAAACAGCAGCCCGAGCTGCCCCCGCCCCTTCGGCCACATTATTCTTGTCCCGCTGAAGAAAAATACCGCACAGAACAATAAATTGCTGTTTCTCTTCTGGTTATTTACTGTTGCTAGGCAGCCTCTCCTTGCCTGGCTCACGTTTCTACCAAGGATACTTTGTGTTTCCTGCTTTGCTTCCTCCACTCATTTTCCTTCTTGGTTTGGTGTTTCTGTCAGCAGGGATCTGTGGGTGTGGACTTCCCAAATCCTTGTATTTCTAAAAAAACAGAACAAAACAGGAGTATTACTTGTAGAATTGGGCTCCTCTCCACCCAGCATTTTGAGGGTGTCATGTTTACACTTCTGTTAACGATGCTGCTACCTGGCCAGGTAGCCTGTCAGCCTGGCTGTGGGGCTGTGAGGTCTGCCTGGCGGGGCTTGAGGGGTTGGTTCCCTGTGTGTCCAACAGAAAGGCCTGGTGGTGTCTGGAGCCGAGGACGGTCCCCGCGGGGATCCCAGTCTGTCTTCGGTGCGAGACGCCTCCCACCACGTGCTCTGCCCGGGGCTGCACTTCCCAGGGTCTCTGCTGTCTTGGAGGCCAGCTTCTTTCTGGTGGCCGAGGCCGAGGCCGGGTGTCACTCTCTTCCCTCCCTTGTGATGTTTCCATCCCGTTCGATTCCTGGGTAACGTTTGGAAGGGCTCTCTGAATTCCTTCCTGCCAGTCCACGAACTCCGAGTTCAGCTGAAGGCATTTCTACCATTTACCCTGAACACGAGGTGTTCCCGTTCTTAAATTTTTATGAGCTGTACGTTTAATTTCTAAGATTTTTACTGGACCCATTTGGGCAACTACCCTCGTTCTAGTTTTATGAATATAATGTGCTGCTTCATTGCCTTCACATTTTATTTTTTTACATTTTTTTTCAATTGCAGTTGACAGGTGCACAGCCCAGGAATTAGACAACCATACACCTTACCAAGCGGTCTCCCCGATATTTCCAGGACCCACCTGGCAGCGAATGTCGTTTGTACAATGTTATCGGCCATATTCCCTGTGCCGTACTTGGTAACTCAAAACCCCCCATCTGTTCTCCTCGGTCCCTCCGCCTTCTCCACCAGCCCCCACCCCCTTCCTTGGACAGCTCTCCGTCTGTTCTCTGCATTTGCAGGTCTATTTCTCTTCTCTTGGTCCTTAGATTCCACAGACATGGGAGACCAACCTCATGGCACTCGCCCTTGTCTGTCTGACCTATTCACGAGCACAACACCCTCTAGGTCCATCCTTGCTGTCGAAAGTGGTCAGAGTTCGTTCTGTTCACGGTCACTGTGTCCACACCCCCCCACCCTGTCTTTACCCGGCTGTGCACTGGGGGGCCCCGAGGCCTCTTCCACAGCCTGGGTGGCAGTTGCTCCTCCCGCCGCAGTGAACATCAGGGCGCCTACATCTTTTTGAGTGAGTGTTTTGAGTGTCTGGATAAGTACTCAGAAGTGAAATCGCTGCGCCTTCACGCTCTTCAAAGCACTTCCCTGTTCTCTACGGGCCGTCCCTGCCCCTCCAGGAGGGCGGTGTGACACCCTGGTTTTGAGGGCAGACTTGAGACAGCTCTGCCGCCCACCCGCCGCCTGTGACATTTCGAGTCCCTCACGTTGCAGCAGCTCGTGTTTCTCTTGAAGAGGGACTTGGAGGAAGTGGGGACCACTCCGTGTTTGCGCCTGGGCGTGTGGAAGCACTCACTGATGCTTCACTGACGGTTCGCTGTCAGAATAGCCTCTCGGTGGCTTTTCTCATCTGTTTTCCATGACACTGAATCTGCCCCTGGCCTTGCACCCCTGCCTGGGGTTCTGTGTCTTGTACAGTGGTCTCCCGAGCGTGTCCTGGGTGCCACTGATGGTGTGATGACGGGCCGGTGTCGGGCTTCGGACTGGGTGCGCGCTGGGGACTTGGCTGGAGCTGGAGGCTGGGCCAGGGCATGAAGGGTTAGTTTAACTCTGGACCATGCATCCGGCGGACACACAAGGCGAAGGTGCGGGGGGTTCTGAACTGAGGCAGGAGGGCGCGGAGGAAGGGGAGCAGATGTGATTTGGCTGTAGGTTTTATTCCCGCGGGCCAACCGAGAGGGTAACCTGAAGGGGACAATCTCTGAGACCCTGCGGGCGCCAGGCTCCAACTGTGAGGAATTTGCTGGTGGAGGGAGGCCATGAGTAATGAGGGTTCCTTCTAGAAGGTTGGGGGCGACTGGGGGAGAGCAATGGGGGGACGAGCTGAGCAGCTGTAAGGCTGAGGTTCGGAGGGGACGTGACTCCGCCTGAGGCCCATTGGAAGGTCAAGGACAGACGACGATTCTAAGGGGATGCACAGTGGTGGGGACAGAAGACAAGGACAGAGCGGTGGCTTCAATCCCCCCCTCTGTGGAGGAGAGGAGGGCACAGAAGCCTTGGGGAAACGCTCAGTCGCTCTTCCCACCTGGTTCATAGAGGGACTGCGACTGGAGGCTCCGTATTTTGTTCCGTTGGTGAATGTTTTGATGGGTGGGATTCTCTTTCAGGGACGGCCTCCCTCTCTCTAAACACTGGTCCTCGGCAGGGCCAGACGACACCCTTGGACATTCCAGGAGCCCCGCAAGGTGCGCGTGAGATCAGACGTCAGGTGGGGTAGGGTCCACACTCCGTGCTTTTTGCCTCAGGAAGACGCTAGAAACAAGGAGCCCCCCTCCTGTCCCTGAGGGAACAGACAGTAAACAGTTCTGTGGCGGCTGCTTTTCTGGTGTAACTACCCTATGTGGTGTTTGTCCCCAAGGTCAGCAGGCCGCTCTGGAGCTGGGCCCTCCCCCGGAGAGCAGCGTCCTCCTCAGATAAATAATTTCTGTTGCAAGAACATCCTGTGAGTCCGTGTTCTCACCACAAATGCCACCCGAGCGAGCGCCGGGGGACATTTCAGAAACAAAGCCTGCCTTGATCTTTCTGAGCCAAGTGCCTCGGAGTGGACGCCCTGTCCACCAAGCAGGCAGGACCCCGTGGACGGGGGTCCAGCCTGGCGGTGCTTGGCCTCCAGCCTCTGCAGGTGTGGTTCCCATGTCCGGGTGAGAGGCTGGACGGACAACTGTCTGCTCCCCGCCGTGTCTAACACACAGGCTCTGACTCCGGGAGGTCACAGCAACTGGGTGTGCCTTAAACCCACGGCGTGGCTTCAGCGTCTTGAGGTTAACTAGGGAACACGGTGTGTCCTGGGGGCCCCAAAGCACGTGGGGTGGGGGGCTTGCATCCATCACTCTCTGCTCCCGACCACAGAGGTGAGACCGTTAAATAAAGGGCAACCCATCCAATACTGCAGCTTCGCCCAGGGTGCCACCGTCCAGAGAATTAGATGAGACACTGACCTGCTTGACCATGCAGCCCCAGCTGAGTGGCACCCAGCCCCCTTCTTGGTCACAGGCTCCTGTGCAGAGCATGACCTCCCAAGAAACATGAGAATCGGGCCCCCTTTCGCCCCCACTAGGTCTGCATATGACCCAGCTGTCCTAGGAACCCCTGACCACTGACCTCAGCACCTGGACTGGGCCACGCAAACACACATCCTCTCCTGAGGCACCGCAGCAGCCGAGTCTTGATGTTCTTTGACCACATGCTGGCCTGACCCTCCCCCACGCCTCCGGCCCCCCATCTTTGTAAACCAGCTCAGTTCCTGATCTTCAGCCCCCTCCCTTATCATCCCTGCTGCTTCCCCCCCCACCCCCCACTTCACAGAAACAGGACTGCTCCTCAGATTAGGGGATTTCTCCCTATTTTTGTTTGTTTGCTCACAGTCCACGGCTTTCGGGTCAGGGGGTGGTTTGGTTTCCCCCCTTGCACTGGCGCTTGGAGGTGAAGGTGCGTCCCTGCTCCCACAAGTGGATTCGCCCTCTGAGCCTCGAGTCCCCTGGTAGGACCTGGGGCTGGCGCTGACCTTTCAGATGCCTCCGTGTGCGTGTTATTTCAAAACGTCTTGACGGTGACGTGGAGGTTGGGTCCCGTTATTCTGCAGCTCAGACACGTCTCCGTCCGCTCCCAGGAAAAGCACCGCGAGACGCCCAACCGCCCCTCCTTCCTTCCTGCACGTAAACACATCTCTTCAGTGGGTGTATTTATTATTACTGTGTGCAAGTGTGTGCGTGCGTGTCTCTCTCCGAAAACAACATGGATCTGGTTGTGCGTGTTCATCTTAAACTACACGTGAAATGGACCAGCTCTGTCTGAGGTCTTTCCGTGTTGATTCGCATTCATCTGGGGCCTTCTTTGGAAAGTGTGCATGTTGCTCCCCGTGGCTGGGACCGAAGCCATTTGTTCGAGAGGGCGCGTGAGTGGGGGTGAGGGACGGGCCCCTGGGCTCGGCTGCTGGCCTCCGTCCAAGCCCCTGTCACCCGCTGGTGAGGTATTTAGTCTCTCTGACGTCAGTCCCTTTATCTACAGAATGCAGTTAGTCAACAGACCCGCGTTTTCAGATTCGGGGGGTTAAACATGCTCACCCCTGTGAGTGAAGCCCTTTCCCCGTCCTCCCCGTCCACCGTGAGCATGGGACACGAGGGGGCTGGTGGGAAAACAGGTGGCAGATGCAAACTAGGGCGTGTGGGACAGGGCTTGCTCCTAAAAGGGCCAATTACAGACCTGTGGGCGAGCAGGGTCCTCCAGGGGCAGGACAGCAACCACAGGCCAGGATGCAGTCCCATCTGCCACTAGGAGTGAGGGGAGCAGCAGCGGTGGGTGCAGGTGGGCCCTGCCCCCGCCCCGGGCTGCACCCGCCCTTGCCATGGGAACTGCTGTGGGGTCTGGTGCGGGGCCAACGGTGTGCCCAAACTGGGACCCCGATCTTTCACACGAATAAAAAGCCGTCACATACCCCCGACTCGGCCCAGGCTCCTTCCTTCAGGGGTCTGTGTTTTACATCTTCTTAATTAACTCACGAAAGGTTTATTTTTCTGCCAAAAAACCCGGCGTCAGTGAGCCTGTGAGGACTTCCTTCCGGGGGTGGTTTTGTAAGACAGGATGATGTCCTCGCTGATGGGACCACAGGCACATTCTTCTGTCCTGACCTGGCCGTACAAGGTCTCTCTGACCCTGATCCCAGTGACGAGAGTCCTTTAGCCGCACCACCCACTGGGCTCGGGACACTCGCTGGCTTTGAGGAAATGACCCTGTTCCACGCCACTGTCGGAGCGTCTCAGAGTCCAGACCGCACAGGAGCAAGGGCCGTCCTTGGCGTGGCTCTACCTGGTGAGGTCAGTGGGGATAGTGCTCCCACTGGTGTTCCCACAGTCATGACAGGTGGGTGGGCCTCTGTCCAGCCTTAGAAAGCTCCAAAGGACTCAGACGAGGAAGGACAGGGGCCAGGCCACAAACACTTCCCCCTCGGGCGGGTGGGGGGCTCGAGCCCAGGGCGGTGGCGCTGCTGAAACCCCCCGCACCCTTCAGGGCGGGCCAGACGTCCTGGCCCCACCGCTGGGGGTTCCCGGCCATGCCACTCCCACGCACAGGGCCCCGTGGGGTGGAGGGACAATGTCACACGTGAAATGACACCTCTTGCCTGGGCCATCGCAGCAGCCTCTCACACACACATGGGGGCCGTTGTCAGGCACCGTGTGGGGCCCCCTGTCCTGTCTTGGGAAAATGTGTGTTGCCTGGAGAAGGTAACAGTGAGAGGCAAACAGAGCTCCGGCACCGGGGGCTCTATTTTTAGCCCGTGCCAGTCAGTCTGGAGGAATGCACCGGAGGCCCTGAGCCTGGAGGCCCCGGAGGCCCGAGAGGGCCTCCAGTCCGCACCCTCAGAAGAAACAGTCAGGAAAACTCAGCGAGACTAATGGGGAGGGGGAGTTCCTCTTCTCCCCGGGGCTGAAGTCGGCGCTCACCCCCCTCAGAGAGCATCGGGGTTCACCCGTTTCCTCATTGCCGCTGTGCGTGCAGAAGGAGACCCTGGCACACAGGCCTCTGCTGCCATGACTCGACCGATGGACATTTCATACCTGAGGGTGGAACTGGGTTGAAACACAGAGAGTGAAAACCAAGCACATTCTGGGACCTGGTTGCTGGGCCCACCTTGCCTGCCACGGCCTACATGAGGCCTCTGTTTTTGTGTTCAGTTTTGTTTTCCCGTCAAGTGGAGTTTGGGGGGACGATGAGCTAGTGGGCCCCTTGGTTTGGTTCCAGATGACCGTGGTCACTCTTGGACGGGCTGTTTTGGAGACCAGGTATGGGATGGAGATCCGCCAGCTGGCCTAACAGGTAAAGTGGGAGCAGCCCTGAGCCGCCGTCAGCTCCGAACCAAGGCCGGCTTGGGGGGACCCGTCCGATGCTCTGTGAGGCTGGGCACAGTGTGACCACGGTCGGAGCTCGGCCGTGTGTGTTAATGTGGCGTGAGCTGTGCTTCTTGAGAGATTGGGGCTCAGCCAGCCTGGGAGACTCACGGGAATGCAGCGTTCGCCAGCTCACAGGGGCCCCAACTGCACCGTCCTGTGCTTTCCTTCCACGAGGCCTGGCTGTCTGTCTGTCTGTCTGTGTGTCCACTTCCTTCTCAGCCTAGAACACAAGTTTCACGACGACAGGGCTGTGCTGCGGATGTTCGTCACTCTGTCCCCAGAGCCCAAACCGATGTCCAGGATGGGGCAGGCCCCCAGCCGATGCTTGTTGAAGGAAGGAAGGAAGGAAGGAAGAAAACAAGGAAGGAAGGAAGGCCCCAGGCTTCACACGGAAACATATCACCCTCTGGTCCCCGCGATGCAGGAGGCCAGCTCCACCAGTTTCCCCCGTGACACAACCCCTCGCCCTCCGGCCTGTGCCGTGAACGCTACCTCCGTGAAGCTGGGCTGGGGAAGTGCTGGCAGGGGTGGACGTGGGGCGGCCTTGCCACCAGCAGCAGGTCCCTGTGAGTGTGATACTTCCGCTCTGAGTTGGCAAAGACCTTGCACTCAGGAGGGCAGAGACACAGGCATGTGGGTGTTGTTCCACACAGGAGGAGGCCCTTCCACTCAGGTGTGCACACACACTTGCCAGTCTGGGAGAAAATCGGTGCGTCTCAGGGGTGCGGTGTGACAATGACATGGAGCTCGACTCAGACACGGCCCGGTCCCCTCATGGGTGGGGTCACTTTGCTCCAGACTCTCAAACTCTCTAAGAAAATGGAGCTAAAAGGACTTGGGTGCAGCCTTGGGGGCCAGTCAGCGCAATCAGGTGCCACGGTGCCCACGAGGCTCTGGCAACAGCAGGGACCAGAGGCAGCGGGAAGCGGGCAGAGACGGAAGGTACGACCCGCACTCCCCACGGCACCGGCTTTGCACAAGTTTTCACGCAAGATCCACGCACAGAACACAGACCCCGCCCAGGTCTGTTCCAAGTGTCCGTCCCCAAAATCATCCCAGTGAGCACTTGCTGTCCCTCTCTCTCCGTCCGGCAGCCCCGCTCTGAGCCCATGGGTCCCTGTCCTGCGCGGGGTCAGGAAGGGCCCTCCTGGCATCTAGCAGCCGATCTGACTGAGCACCCGGTCCCCGGCACGCGCCTGAAGTTCGACGGCTTCCCTGGCTCATGGAGAAGTCGCGCTGCCAGGATGACAAACGATCCTTTCACTTTTTAAAAGCAGAATCAAGAAGACGATTGTAGCAGAGACAATACCATTTACAACACATTAAAAAATAGAGCAAATTGAAGAACTCAGAGGAGACCACGAGGGGCGTGTCCTCAGCTCTGGCATCGACTCACAGCTCGCCTGGTGCCAAACTCGGAGCAAGCCCCTAAGCGCGCTCAGGAGGGCAGCGGTCCCAAGAGCAGGCTGTGGGACCCCGGGCCAGCAGCGCAGGGCCCCCGGGGGTGTCTGCTCATCCGCAGGATCTCGTCACAACAGCCCACCGGTGACAACTCCAGTGACAAGGAGAGAGGACAGCCCATCCCAGGCCTTACGGTTGCCAGGAAGGGCCTGGCTCCCAGCAGACACCTCGAGCTCTGCCCCCGGCTCACCTCTGCCTGTCCCCGGACCTTCCATCCCGTCCCTTCTCCTCAACCTCGAATCACCCAGGTGGCTGGGGACAAGGGACCAGGGAGAGATCTCCTGAGAAATGACACTTAGATCCCACCACGGAAGCCACTGTACCGAATGGATTCCCTCAGAACGGTGCCCACGGAGAAGATGCTTCTCCTTGAAAACCCCGCCCGACACCAGAGGTTCTGTAGCTTTGAGACTCGTCCAGCGTTTTTCTGAGGAACCAGCCTGCGGACCTGGTCCCTCCCCGCCGCCCCCGGAAAGCCTCATCCTCTCCTCGCACACGGGGACACGATGCCCAAGCTCACCCGGCAGGCTGGCCCGGATTCCCTTTCGTTGGTGATAACTCGTGGGAATCGTCCTTCTGGGAACGTTTCACAAAAAATATGTCTCCTTAGAGAGCCTTTCCAGCCGCTTCTCTTGTTCGTCTCCCCCTAAGACTTTGCTTCTGACACACGGACACCCTTGCAAAGCCCAGTTCCCAGGCACCCAGTCAGGCCCTGGAGGTCAGGACCCTGACTTCGACACCGGCATGTCTCCCGAACACCTGGCCCCCTGCTGTCCACGTCATGGGTGGGAGTGCCAGCTGCCCGTGTGGGTGCAGCCCCCCTCGCCATCCGGCCTCCTATTCCTCCCGTCGACGTGAGAATGATACCGACTTCAAAGGGTGGCCGTGTGGACCGGCTACAGCAATACACAGGGCACGGCACAAATAACGCCCCATTTTTATGGCAACCTGCTTCGTGACAAAATCACAAGCGTGTCATTCTGTAATACAGCGATCTCACACTCAAGCATGCCCTAGGACATTTTAGGTGAAGTGTTCAAATTAAAACTATAGATTATGACCCCCATATTATTGCCGGACCAACCACCCTCCCGCAGGGGTCCCTCTGCCAGACCCCTGTACTGAAGGCACCTGACCCCTCAGGGTGTGTTCAGTAAAGACCAGCTTGGTCAGCTTCTGTGTTCCGCTCGGTGACGCCGGTATAATTACCTTCTCCAGGGAGCTCGCCGAGGTCATGCCCTCCACATGGGCAGCGATCAACAGTGGAAGAGCCATTTATGAGCAAGAACATACACAGGCCCCTCCTAACACCCCAACCCCTCAGAAGACCAGCTCTCTGAGGTGCCTCGGGGTGACCCAGCCCACGAGGAGTCCGGGGTTCCCCGCTGATGCCTAGGAATTTGCTGCAGTGATAAATTCCCCGAAATTCGGGAAGTCTCTCAGATGCGTCAAGCAGCCGCCTGGGTGGGTTAAGGAGCACCTGTGTGATGGGAGTGTGAACGAGCCAGCCTGCTGGGCCCTGTGCACGGGTCTGAGGCCCCTGTTCCCGGTCCCATCATCTGGGACACAGAGAGCCCAGGTTTCAGGCCAATTTAGGACACAATGAGCCACCGTTCGGATTGGCTCCCCGGCAAACACACCCAAAGTGCATCGAACTAACTACATCAAAACATCTTTGAAGCATCTATGCACTTGCTTTAGTTACAGAAATTATATCGCAGTTGGGTTGGAAGTGGATTATTTTATGCCAATAAAATTATAAAAATCCTGTCCCAGAAACATGCCACTCCCCTCCAGGGACCTCCTGGCCTGTCACAGCCCGACGGACAGTGTATTGCTCCTGGGGAGACGGAGACTGACATTCGTTCATCTTTTAACCCCGTTCTTTCCATCGGCCATGTTTGTTCTCTCCCTCAGCCGGCACACGCTTTCTCAGCATCTCCTGCTCTGTCACCAACGTGGGCTATGGCCCTGGGTGCATCTCCCCCCATCTCGGGCTCCACCTCGCCTGCTCCACGGAAGAGAAAGGATTTGCGTCTCTGAAAGTGTGTGACTTTACGAAAACAGAGAATCGGAATGAAAAGAGACGTGCGATCCTGTGCATTTGTCCTGAGGGGGGGCACGTGCTGACCGCGGTGTGCCGGTCTGGGGGCCGGGCTTTCTGGCGCTCCCTGCAGACGGTGCGGGAAGAGCAGAGATAAGATCGCCTTCTTTATTAGATCTGGGCGAGGCCAGCAGCCCCAACACGCACGGGGCCCGCTGTGCCCTGCCTTTAATGTGGTTAGAGAGTGCCCTGCACAGCGTCCAGGGGCCTGAAGCGGACGACGGCCAGGCCCTCGGATCAAAGGCTCCTGTGGTTTGTGTTCACCCGTTTCCTGTAATGACGGCTGACACCCCTCAGGTGTCCTGGAGCCCAGATGGAGCTCGGCAGCCGTGCAAGACGAGGTGACAACTTGCCAGGCTCTGCGTGTCCTGCGGCGAACCTCCGAGGGAGGCGGGCAGGGAAGAGCATCCATCGCTCATTTCGAATAAGCCAGCCCTGGTCCTCACTTCAGATGAGGACTGAAGACTCAGAGAGGTGAAGAGCCTCCTGATCTGGACGCTGGGCGACAGGGACCCCAGCACATCAGAGACGCGCATTTCCCTGGACAGACGCTGCTCGGCGAGCACGAGCCCTTTTGTTCCGTCCCCACGAGTGGCTCTGTGGGCTCCTCGTGAGCAAGAGATAAAGGGGAGAGACTCAGCCTCACAGATGGCCGGTCAGCCCAGCACAAAATGCAGAGCCAGAGTTGAGGTGGTGGCCGGGATCCGGGGCCGACCCGGGGCATCTGAACACTCCCCTGAGTGCGCAGGTCGGGTCCCAGGGTGCAGAGCAGGGTCCGCTTCATTCGCTGGAATGGGGGTGAGGAAGGGGCTGGACGGTGGCCCACCTGCACCAGGTGGGGGCCGCCTGCCTGTCTACTTGCTTAGAGGGAGGAGCGGTGGGGAGCCTGCCCCTCTCACAACTCGAAGTCGGGAGAATGCGGCAGATGAAACTGCACTGCCTCTTCGGCAGAGGAGGCCACCCGCTCCCTGCGTGCCAGCTCCCTCTCCTGTGACCGGGGGACGATGGCATGGCCGTGTGAGTGTTTGAGGGTAAAATGGGTTCACAGAGCACCCATGAAAGCTGTGTGTCCTGCTTTGCCTTCCCCGCTCGGGACACGTGTCCCCATCGGCGGGCACAGCCTGGCTGCGGTTCCCACAGGAGCCAGTGGATCTCTGCTGAGCTGGGTGCCAAGCCCCAAGGTGCCCACTGGCTTTTCCCAGTGAGCCCAAGCCACCCGCAAACATGGCTCAGGCTGAGGGTGTGGGGCCAACCGCTGGCCGGTGAAGCCGATGCTCTGGATGGAGAGAGACCAGAGACGCCGGCTGCAGATTTAATCTGTGGAAACAGTCAGAGCAGCTGTGAAATGACACCCGTGGGTGCGTGGAAGAGCAACAAGTCTGTACGCACATCTGTACTTAGGGCAGGGAGTGGCCCGTGAGCACTCGTGTGTCTCGGGAATATTGTCTCCAGTGTCCCCCCCCGCCCAGTTGACCTAAGAGGCAGTGCACGGCATTAGGACCGAATCCTTACAGCTTCAACAGGGACAGAGTGTCTTGTCTGTGTGGGTCACCTAGCCCAGGGCCACCCCTGCTCAGGGCCACCGGGCCAGGGACCCTCGCTGTTGCCGGCGCGGGGGTGGACTCCCCCGATCTGCTCTGTGGACAGGGAAGGCCTTTCCCGGCGCACCTTGCTGTGCAGATGCTCTTGGCCGCAAGACCCTGGAGAAATGGAAACTATTGTTAGTGTTAGAAAAGTACCAGCCCCAGCGAAGCCGGTAGGGCCAGGAATTCGCCGCCAGGCGGATGGCGGGGAGCAGAAGAATGACGGGCGGCAAAGGTTCCCAGGGCCGCTGAATTTACAACCCACACAAGCCCGTCCATAAAAGGGAAAAAATCTGGGCTTGAAAGTTACAGACGACTTCTGCCCAGGGCGCGGTCACGAGTGAGGGGGATTTTCAGGAGGTTTGGGGCGTTTCTGGGTGTTTAACGGGCCCGCACGTCTCTTCTGGGAGGGAAGCTTAGCCAGGCGGCAGCTCCGGGCGGAGAAGCAGGTCCAGCCCTCCCTCACCTCGGGACGCCGGGCGTCTCAAGGAGGGAAAGTCCAGTCTTGTATACTGTGTAGTGACAGAGTTTTGATATTTTTTTCCCCTCAAGTTACATTTCTGTCGGCTGCTGCGTTCTGTGAATTAACGGGCTCCCCCCCTGAGAAGGGGAGCTCCCCAGTGGCGTCGGGGTTTACAGAAAGGACCCCAAACCGACCAAGAGAAGACGTGCTGTCTCCAAGGTGTTCACAAACGCGTCCAAACTTTGCACACTTTTCTCATTTAAAGTAATAAAACTGCCCCTGGCTGGTGTGGCTCAGTGGACTGAGCGCCGGTCTGTGAACCAAAGGGTTGCCGGTTCGATTCCCAGTCAGGTCACTTGCCTGGGTTGTGGGCCAGGTCCCCAGTAGGGGGCATGCAAGAGGCAACCACACACTGATGTTTCTTTCCCTCTCTCCCTCTCTTCTGCAATCTCTAAAAAAAAATAAATAAAAATCTTTTTAAAATAGTAATAAAACTACAAGGAAGAAAATAAGAACAAGGAAAAAATCTCCCCATCCCCCTCACTCTAACTCTCTCTGCGGCCATATCTGGTTCTTCCATGGACCCTTTTCCTTTTCTCACGGATTCTTAAATGTGTCCGGGCCCAGGGCGCGTCCACTGTCTCCGGAGCAGAGTCCTCTCGTGTCCGGGCTTGGAGAGCCACCCTCGGGTTGGTGGTTTCAGGTCCCCGCTGCCCCGGGATGGCTTCACCCCTGCATAGCCACCAGCAAGCACGAATAGGGCCTCTGACTCCGTGACTTGGTCACTGTGAGGATTTGGCACGGTTAGGAACGTGTGGCACGCAACCTTTTGAGACCAGCTCTCCCCCTCCTCCTCTGAGACACAGCTGAGCGGCCGTGTGTCTGAAGTCCCCTCCTCTCCATCGATGTCGGAGCCCCATCCGTTTAAGCAGCCCCCGCAGAAAGGGGCACAGACAGCTGTCCGTGTTTGGCCGTCACAGAGAAAGCTCCCGTGAGCACTCACACCCGCGGGCTTTGTGTGGATGGACACTTTCATTTCTTTGGGGTGAAAGCGTCCGAAAGTGTGGCCGTGGGTGGTATGTCGTGTATGTTTGATTTTTGAAGAAACTGCCACGTTGCTTGCCCAGAGTGGCTGTCCCATCTCACATCGCCGCTGGCACTTAGGGGACAGCTGGTTTCTTCGCGTCCTTGCCGACACTTGGTGCCCCTGTCCCCCCCGTCCAGGCCTTTCTAGTGCCCACGCAGGAGCATCTTGCTGTGGGGTCTTTGTTCTGTTAAACGTGGATTCCGGCGTGCATCTGCCATCTGCGAGCCCCGTCCGATGAGATAAGTGCCTTTCCATGTCTTTTGCCCACTTTCCCGGGTGTCGCTCGTGACTGCTGGCTTTGAGAGCTCTTTGTCAAGCACGTGGCTTGCAGATATTTCCTCTGTGCGTAGCTGGTCTGTCCGCCCTCGTTCCAGGCGTGGCTGCAGAGTGAAAGGGCAACATCTCACCCGACCGTGTTTATTCCGGCAGTTCTCAGTGGATTCGCCTGAGACCATGCCGTTTGCCCTGGTTGAGCCTCAACTTCCCCACAAAACACAGACTGGGAATCACTGGCCGTGTCCCCAGGTGCACCTGCCTGACGCACTCGATTCTCTCCGGTCCCACTGTCAGTCCACCAGGGTCAGCGCCGATCAAAAACCAAGTTCACAGCACGACCGCTCCGAGGATGCTCCGCGCTCCTCGGGGACGTGGGGCATTTTGTCGGGCGTCTGGAGACAAACATCAAATGAGCGGGAAGAGATCGGAAAGGTGGGAATTTTAGTCTCCTGGGAGCTGAAGGGAACAGACTTTGTATCATTGAAAGAGCCACAGAAGGGGACTGTCCTCCTGGACTTGTCACTAATGGTCTGTGTGACCCTGGATCAGCCGGTCTGGTTGGACCTGAGTTCCTCGTGGGGAAGAACAAAGGGGCTGGAGCGGACATAATGGCCAGCAGCAGCACCCTGCCCCCGACGGAAACACAGGTCTCGGTTCGACGACCCTGTCCGGGATTCCGCCCACGAGCCTCAGCACCGGCTGCGTTTCCGGGCCCCTCAGAGTCCCTGGGGCGACCACGTTTCTAATGCAGACACGAGGGTTTTTTCCCTCTGTTTCTGCTCAGAACCTTGAAATGAAATCTCCCACTTCTCCAGGCTTCCCGGTCGGGAGGCTCTGAACTCTGCACACCAGTTCTGTTCCATGTCTCATCTGCGGGTCAGTGATCAGGAAGAAGTGAGGGTGGAATGCGCCCACCTCTCCACCTTTCCCAACGTTCCCTGGAGCTGGGGGAGGTCGGAGCGGGGACAGGGAAGAGGAGGGAGGGTGGGGAGGGGACCGACACTCACAACTGTCCACCCAGCGATGTCACCAAGACTGGTTTAGCACCCAAGAGCAGCACCCCTGCTTCAAAGGACCAACAAAGAGAGTTCAGAGGGTGCTTTTCTCCCTGCCTGGCCTCCGGAGCAGGGAGCAAAGACCACGGCGCTGGAGGGAAGGGCGATGGCAGCAGCCTTCCGCCTGAGCACCCGACACCCTGGCGCTAGAGGAGGGAAAGGCAGAGACAGGGGCGACAGACGTCTGAGAAAAAGCGCAGGGGGTTGGCGGGAGGCACCCTCCCGGGACCGCGTCTGAACGCAGGGAACCACTGGGTCCTTGGGCCAGAGTTCAACAGACTCGGGTTTGGAGGGAACTCAGCCACCGGCGCCCTTTGTCTGGGCCGGCGTTCCTCCAGCAGCACCGTCCCCGTGAGGAGCTGCCGTCCTCATATGGCCTCGTCCAGGCTGGACAACCAAAGGACAGTGAAAGTGCTGTGGGCTTGGCTGTTTTTGGAGACGTGCACAAGGGAAAATGGAAGATGCTTCCTTCCTCTCGGGAGAGTGGGAGACCCATGGGGCAGGGGAGGGGATGGCGGTTTGGGAGGGAAGATGGGAAAGGCTCCTTCTCAGGGGTTTATGGACACCCAGAGTCCCCTGCCCTGAAGTGGCAGGCCAGCGAGGGGGCGGGACGGGGTCCTCAAACTGCCCGCCTGCCTGCCAAAAGACACCACGATGTCCCCACTTTCTGTGTCCAAGCTGTCACCTTCTCCACAGTCCAAATTAAGCTGTTACGTTCTCTCTTGGCTCTATTCTGCTTCTCGGCCCAGGCCACACTCGGAAACAGCACCCAGAATCTCAGCACAAGAGACGATTTCGCAGGATGTAACGGGAAGTGAGGAAACTGAGCCCCAGCAAAAAGTGACGCTCGCCCCGGAACATTCTACCACGGCCGGGGCTGAGCTTCTCACCAAGCTTTCTTCCCGCTCCCCCTTCTGGTTTCTTTATGCTCACGGCCTCCCTGGGGGGCTAGAGAGTACTAGTGCAGTCTGGCTGTTTTCATTTTTGCCTAACTTTCCCATGAAGATGTTTCCTCTCAGATGTGACCTGTGACCTGAGGGCCACGGGCCGGCCCAGTGAACCGATCCCCGCCCCACCGACCTGCCTCCTTCCACGGCCCCTCACAACCGGTGGGCTTCAATCTCTCCCCGGCAGAGCCCCACTTCGGCTGTGCGTGGTGTTGGACAAGAAAGCCGACCCAGGCCCCTGCCCCCCGGGAAGTTTTCTGCTGCAGGAAGATCGCATCTCAGCAGATTGCCCTTCACGGGGTTTTGCGTGGGTGGGAGACAGAGGTCAATCTGGAAGGAAGGAGACGGCTGACCAGTGGCAAAGCCCCTCCCCTGCGTCTCTGACCTTCCCCAGTGACTTACTCAGGATCCTACAGCCAAGGCCCAGGCCAGGGCTACACAGAGGCGGGAAAATGTGGCCGCATTTATGTGTGATTTGGGAAAAATGAAAACCCTCACCCACCAAGCGTTTCTCTTTTCCCACGGCCCCTCCCTCCGGCTGGGTCTGGCAAGTCTCTCTTGGAGAGGCTCCCCCCTGGAGTTAGTGAACCAGACGCAAGGCCTCCCCTTCAGGAGAACTCCCGGGGAGACCCGCATCATGCTGCGAGGGGCCCCGGCGGGCCTGGTGCTCTGTGCAGGCCATGAGGACGGCCTTGCTGCACTCACTGGACCCAGCATCCCAACTCCCAGTTCGCTCCCAGCTCTGAGTTAACGGAAAATTCGGTCTCGGCTCCCAGCCCCCGAGGAGAGACAGGGCTGTGAACAGGGGCCACTGTGCAGTGCGGGAGCTGGAGGATGGTGCGGGTCGTGGGGACCGCTGGGCACAGGGACAGGCAGGTGACCTCCGGCTCCTCCAGGCCAGTAGGAGTTGTTGGTACATGATTCCCGGGAGCTGCACACGCCTGTCACCCTGTAGTCTCTGGGCATCCACGGAGAAGCCACTTGTACCTGATTAGAAAGAGGGACAGTTGGACCGAAGGGTCTTGGGGGCTGGAAGCGGGGAGAGAACGTGCTATCCGCAAACCCAGAGTGGCCAGGAGGGCGGGGCGGGCGGCTAGCGCTGTGGGGGTGTGCAGGTGGGGCGGGAGTGGGGGCCTCTCAGGTAACAGGCTGACCACACCCTCAGCCGGGACAGGGCGAGGCCTGGCGAAGTGCGGAAGGGGTGCATGTTTGCCTCCCTTGTTGTCGGGGGCCGACGTGATAGCATTTTACAATTCCGATCGATTGACGACATCTTCTGACAAGGACCCAGTGAGGGGGCGGGGGCACTAGTGACCTGCCTTCCTGAACGAAGACCAGGGCTCAGAAAAGGGAGGGAGAGTCGGGCAGCGGGCCGAGGTCAGAGAACGAGGAAGGCTAGGAACGGGAATTCCGACCCAAAGCCAGAATGCTCCACACGCTTTGGTGTTGGACGCATTTGCATTTAAATAAATAAAAACGAATTCTGTTCTTGTCCTGGGTGAGTTTTGTTTCTATCTCCCTTCTTTGTTAATGAGGTCTTTGGTGGGTTTGTTCCAGTTTTGAGTCCTATATAAATATTTGCTGCTCTCACTTGCCTATGCTGGTCTTTGGGAGAAATCTTTCTCTGCACGTGGAAATCACTGGCAGTATTTCAAAAAGCGTGAGTTCCAGTCAATTTATCAGCATGGTCAGCGAGCAAATATCACGTTTTCAAAATCAGTGAGCACGCAGTTCTCACGGGCCGGCGCCACCTGACTTGAGTTCTCTCGGACGGTGTCCCTCCCCTGCACGGGAAAAGGGACACCCTCAGTTTTTCAAGGCCGTGTCCTCAGGCACTACATTGCCGTGGATGCTGGCAGGTGCCCTATAAGCACCTGTCTGATGATTGTGTGACCACTGGACACTGAAGGGAACTGAGAACACGAGACACCTCACGGTCTCTGCACACATATCCAGGTGGGGACCGTAGTGAGAAGCTGCTGAACGACTATTCTGAAGCTGGGCCCACACCTTGGTGTGCGGGACATCGAACGTCCCTCTGTCCACCTCACTGCCACCAGGCTGGTGGACACTGGACATGCCTCTTTCCTGTCCCCAGCCGGAGTCCACACTTGGCTGAGGAGAGCTCGGCAGGCCTCACCCTTGAGGTGCTGCCCGACCTGACCTCTGTGCCTCTCCCGGGCTCCCCCAGGGTGGGTGGCTCCCTGCCCCCCTGCCTGGGCATACGGATGCAGGAACTCTCGAGCCGCACTTCGGCCACCTCTGTAGGACCGCCTCTGGGGCTCTGCCTCCATTCTCCCGGGACCCACATGCTGCTGGGGGGCTTTCCCCTCTCTTGGGCTCTCTCTCCAAAGTGGTCCACGTGTGCCTAAGGCCTCCAGACCTCACACGGCCTTCCTGGGGCCGTAACAGACAAGGACAGACAGGGGCCCTTTTTCTCTCTTGCGTGCACAGAACTCTGTCTTCAGTGCCTCCTTTCCAAGCCAGAGCTCTGCCCTCCCATTGTGAGGTCCCAGAAGCACCGAGAAAACAGGTCTCAGAGAAAACAGGGCCACCTGTAAGCCAGGAAGACAGTCTCACCAGGAAGGGACACGGCCAGCCCTTTGACCTTGGACTCCCCAGCCTCCCAAACAGTGAGAAACCACCATCCGCTGCCGAGGCTGCCGGCCCGTGGTGTTTGCTGCACGAGTTTGGACGGGGTAAGATGCAGCCCTGCAGCTGACTTAGTCTGGGGGGCTTCAGACAGCGAATTTAGTCGTTGACACGAGATTATTGGGCAAACAGAACTATGGGCACGTTGTCTTGCAAAAAAACATGTCAAACAATTCTCGTTTTCATCCCGAATGAAATGCATGCAGTTGTTGTTTGGACGTTTATCTTCTGAGGACAACAGGAATGCCAGGCGTCCTCTGGGGGAGGAAGTGCTTGCATTTCCCATCAACTTTTACTGGTGAGAGTGGAGCTAATTAAGTCGGAGGATGAGAAAGCCCGGCCGTGGGGAGCGGCTCAGGCTTTGTCTCAATAGACAAAACCAGGCTCCACCGGAGGCCCTGCCCTTTGCCGTTCCGAGTGCTTTTCCAAGCCCTCATTAAAGTAGTTTTAGGGAAGTGTATTTTAACTACTTTAAAGCTAAAGTAGTAATGTAAGTACACGATTCAATGATTTTCAGTAAATTTCTAGTTTCAAAAGCTTCACCACTAATAAGCCTCTGGACTTCCCATTGCCCCCCCCACCCCCCACCAGTTTTCCCCAACAAGTGCTGCTTTCTGTCTCTGCAACTTTGCTTTTTCTGACTGTTCTACAGAAATGGAACTACAGGCCACGAAGTCTTCTGTATGTGGCTCCTGCCACACGTATGTTAGTCCATGTCGCTGCATGTGCCACAGACATTTTCCCCTGCACTGCGGAGCGGTGCCCTATTGGGTGGACATACACCTACAATCGCCTCGAATCCAGGTGGTGGACACTTGGATCGTTTCCAGACAGAGAATTAATAAAAAAACAACAGCTTTTTAAAGGTTGTATCAGAGGAGATCAGCTTAATGACGTTTCAGGCAGAAACTGCAGCCTACACCTTTTTTCCAGGTGCTCGGGGAACATTCTCTGGGACCGACCCCATTTCAGGCCATCGAACAGCCTCCGGGGACACGGAAGTCACATTCAGCCCCTCGTCCAACCACCAAGGCCTGGGAGGCAGACACCAGCTTTGGGACGGACGAGAGCTGGAGAAAAGGCAGGGAGACTCGGCAACACGCTGCTCAACAACCCAGAAAAACCAGGCAGGCAAACGGGCGTTCAGAAGCTCCCTGAGACCGCGCGTGAAGGAAAACTCAACTTCCCCGGGGGGGCGGGGGGCCCACGCGATGCTGAGAGGGAAATTCCCGGCTGCGCAGGCCCCGTCCAAGACGGGAAGAGTCCACGGCGGACGACACGCCTCTCCATAGCGAGGCGAGCTGGGCAAGAGGAGCAGACCCAACACGGAGTAAACGGCCGGAAGGAAACCGTTATAGTCAGAGTGGAAAGAAACCAAATGGAAATTACTAGAGTAAACAAAACAGAAAATACGAGCCGGTTCTTTGAAAAATAAGTAAAATAGACAAACCTTTCACTAACCTCATCAATAAAAAGAGGAAAACCCAAATAAATAGGATCATCGACGAAAGAAAAGTTACAGCGGACATCTGGTAACATTTCGGAGGCAACACGAACGGTGACGAGCATTTGCCCTCTGGCACTCTGAGCACAGAAAACAGCAGATTTTATATTAAAAAATACAACTGAAAACCAAAAATAGGTAGGAAGATAACCTGTTCCATGAGTGGATCTGGCTGTAGAAATAAACAGATTATGTCGATTTGGGAAAAGGGGGCTTGAGCTGCGATTTCCATGGAAGAGGCTCGGAGAGAGCACAGACAGGGACGGTCCCCCGTCTGTCATGATTAGAGGCATCACAGGGCAGTGCCGGGGACCGCCCGGGAAGCGGCCCCTCAGCGGATCTGCCACGCATGAGGTGACGGCCAATCTGCACCCCGGCCTGCGAGGAGGCACTGGAGGCTGACTCGGGGAGCCGTGGACCATGTTACAAGGAAGCTCGGTGGGCAGCTTGCTAATTCGTTTATGTGGACTCATGAGTCCTTTAAACAGCTCTGTGACAGCAGGGCCGGTGTCTTCCTTGTGTGACCAGGTGACAGATCAGGCCTCGGCCCTCTGGTCCTGGACAGTCGGCCATTAAACGCTACCCAGCAGCTCTGCAGGGGTGGACGTGCAAGCTGCTTTCCCTCTTTCTCCATCTGGCCTTCCTCCCGGCTCTTCTCTCCTGATTCAGCCCCCCCGGCCCCCTCCCCCCGGTTCTCAGATCCACGGGGCGGGGGGACCTTCATGACATCAAGGCTTTAAGCAGATGTCCTGCCTGCAGCCTTGACGGGTGGCATCAGCTCGATGCTGTAAACATTCAGAAACGTAGATGTTTTTCATCCTTAAATTCTTTAGAGCGTGGCATTGAGGAGCCAAAATAAAAAAAATAAAAAAAATTGTCTCTCTCCTGATAATGTTGTTATTACGCTTGGCCAGTTTCTTGCTTAAAAAAACAAACAAACAGATCTCCCTTTTCACGGAAGTGGGCCAAGTGGAGAAAAGGAACAGGGACAGAGAGTTTCCTCCTGCCACCAGGGCCATCGGGAACAGGAGCTACTGACATACGTGCCCAGGCATCACACAAGCACGCAGTTCAGTCCCGACCGGCTGTGGGACGAGCCAGTATCGTAACAACGTAACAACACGATTCAGTCCCAGTGGGATGTGCGATGTACCCTCACAGACAGTGTGACAGCCAAGGTCATGCCTAGTCTCCTCTCCCTTTGCTTTCAGAGCCGGGCGACTGCTGCTGGCCCCGGGGTTAGGGACTGCCCGCCTCCAGGGTGGCCTCTGCTTGGGGACAGGCGAACTGTCTCTCCAGAGGAAGAGTGTGGCCACGCTTGCACACCAGCCTTTTCCTTTCTTTCATTCCCTTTCTGACCTCACAAACATTTACTGGGCACTAACGGTAAACCAGGCCCAGGGCAGGGATGCTGGGGAAAGAAGATGGGAATATAAAGCACAAACTGTGTGTGTGGCGTGCCGCTTCATTGGGAGGGGAAGGGTATTTACATGCATGTGCATATATGCAAATACCTTAAATTCAAAATCACTCTTTGCACGTATTTTTGCAGGTTAAATAGATAAGTACCTTATCTATTTGGGGCTGCTGGGTAGGGGAAAAAATCCGTACTTCCCGTTAAAAGGACACTCAGGTTTCTGTGACCGAGGCAACCAGCCGAGAGGGTGGCCACTTGTGTGTCTCCTTGTCCCTCACCAGAAGCTGAGACACAGTTCAGAGAATGATGAAGCCCCCAGGGTGTTCCCCATTTTCCGGGGGCTTCTGGCATCGGTGTCTCGGGCACTTTACAGGAGTGTGGCTTGGCGTGGTCTGGGGGCTGCCTGGCGGAGGGGCAGAGGGCAGCCCCTCTGAAACCACTCACCCGACTTCCGTCCAGAACGCCACCCAGCACCCACAGCCGGCCTCACCACCCTTCCATTTACTGACTTCAACTTCGCGTTTCCCAAGGGAAGTGGTAACATCGCCCTTTTCTAGAAGCAGGAGGACAGGCAGGAGGAGAGGGCATGGGGTGCCTCATCCCGAGGTGGCTGCTGGGCATGAGTCCTGGCCGAGTGAAGGCTTGCAGGGCAGCAGGGTGGATCCTTGTCCCGGCCATAGCTGGGTGGGGAGAGGCCTCCTGCAGGTGGGGCCGCCCCTCCAGCAGCCCAAGCTCAGTGGTCCCCACGAGGGGCCCGAGGAGCCTCCATCTGTCCTGAAGCGCCGGGTCCTGATCTGCGCCCTGTGATGGGCGGGGCCTCCCCTGGCACCTCCATCCAACTTCACACCCTGAGTGTCTCTCGGAGCTCCAGTGCCAACAGCTCCCAGGCCCCAACCCCGGGAACTGGGTAAAAACAAGGCGCTGGGCCCTCCTAGGCGCTGAGGTGCCCTCTTCACACCGGCCACTCTTTGGCTGGAGGTGCTCTAACTGCTCACTCACGGCCTCCCTGGAACCCACGAGCCTCATGAGAGGCCCAGCACAAAGAAGGGCAAGGTCCCCTTTATGTAGCTGTAAAGCGACTGTATAGGTTGACAGACAGGAACACAGACGTTACTAACAACAAAAGGGCAGTGTCCAAAACATCCCTGATCCAGTCCCCACGGGCGGCTGCCCTGGGACCCAGAGTTACTCGAGAGGCCAGAGGAGAGCCTAAGACCCGGCCTGGCTGCACCTAGGAGTGAGCTGGCCCGCCCGGTGCAGGCCCACGAGGAAGGTCCCCCGCAGGGGCCGGAGCGAGGCCTCCGGGAAAAGACACGCACACAGTAGCTAATGGGGAGGAACCATTTTTCACAGAAAAATGCCGGAACGGGAGGCACTGTCTGCAGAGGCAGCTGCTTCAGACTTTGCTCCCAGGCTCTGCCCTCAGAGAAAAATTCGCCATCCATCCTCGACTCATGTCACATGAACAACTGAGGCAGAATTCCAGGCGGACGCCAGGACCCAGAGGAATGATCCAGAACAAGGCTTCCCAAGGAATCGGCTCTGTCTGGGCTTCACTGGTTTTCACTGCCCCAGGAGTGCCAGGGCGCCACCGCCTCGGGGCACCACGGTCTGGGGACGTCCACGTGGTTCCTTCGGGGACAGATAAGGAAGCAGAGACGCCTGCCTGCCCTTGAGCAACCTCTCCCCAGGACGCCCCTTCTCGGCATGTGGCAGTTGAGGGCGAACACTTGGCCCCAATATTCCAGCCATTGGCTTCTTGGTGCTTCCTGTTTTTGGTTCAGATTATGCTCTTTTTCATTTTGAAAGACCATTTTTTCATAGCGAGACAATGAGTATGTTGGAAGTTTTCTATCTACTGAGAGCGTCTTCGCCTGTTGCAATGAAGTAAGACATTCTGCAGGCTGGAGGGGACCCTCTGTAAGTAAGGTGGCACCTTGCTGGCAGTGACCCCCCGCTGGCTGTGATGTGAGGTGGGAGCAGGCGGCGTCCCAGGTACAGCGGGTGCTGACTCACAGCCTCCCGGCAGGCCGGGAGCATCACTTGCCTCTCGGTAGATCAGAAAACGGCACTCAGAGCCGGGAAATGCCTCCAGACCACACAGGGGGTGGTGTGATGTGAACTCGGAATGTTTTTATGCTAAAGCATGTGATTTTCCCACGTTAGCGCCTTCCCACGTAGTTCCTACATGTGCTCAAATTCTGTGTTTTCCTTCGTGAACAAACCACGCTTCCTTGGAGGTCAGGGTCCTGGGAGACCCTTCCCACCCTCCTGGCCTCTCAGGTGTGCTCTGTCACTGGCACCAAAATCCCGCAAGCAGCAAGTCAAGCGCTGTGGCCTGATTAGCCTTCCCACCTACCCTCGACCTCTCCAGCCCGTGCCTGGGCTAGGGGACCCCACCTTTCTGGTTTCTTCTGCCACTGTTCCGTCATGTGCCCGGGGCGCAGCAGACGTGGGCGACCAGCCGTGGTCCACCCTGACCCGGGCCGGAAATGCCTGTCCTGCTCCACCCCCACGCCGGGTCCTGCCACCTTCCTGGCCCAGCCAGACAAGGCCCCTGCTTCTAGGGGAGGAAAGAGTCCCTTCGTCTTGGGAACCTTCACTGTGTTCTTGCTGTGTACTTCTCCTAAACCTCACTGTTTACTCTGCACTACAGTTATTTATATTCCAGCCTCATCTGACTTGAATGCAGAATCTAAGCCTGGTTCCTATTTTATCTTCCACAGAGCCCAGCTTTGAATAGGACGGCAGATTTAGAAAAACACAAAATGCAGCTACACTTGAATTTCAAATAGAATTAAAGTGTGATATTTCAATGCACAAAATATTCAAACGCTGTGAACACGCTTACGTTTCAGAAGTCCCTGTTCCTTATCTGAAGTTCAAGTTTAACAAGGTTCCTGCCAGACAGGTTTAAAGGAACTTCCTCCACATTCTCCAAATCCGAAGAGGGGGCAATTAGCAACCCTCACAACAGAGCTAGCTCCAGAAAGCTGTTACCATGGTGATAAAGACCCGTGATAAACGAGCCCCGCCTTCTCCCTGGAGGGTTCTCGATAAGCAGGGCATTTCTCTGACACTGGCCGAGCACACAGCTGGCCTCAAGGTGGTGGACCCCAGAGCACACTCCTCTGGGCTCAGCGACCCTGTCCAGGCCTCCTCTGTCCCACTGCTCTGTGTGTCTGTCCACACGTGTGACGTGACCTCACACTGGGAAGTCCTGAGGGTCAGTGAAGCATCACTCCAAGGTGACCTCTGAGACGACCACCTGGTCCCGCCTCCGCCCGCCACTCCTCCCCCTGCAGGGCCTTCTCCCTCTGCCCCTTTTCCTCCCACTGAACGCCTAAACGCCGGGGTGGGGTGGGGTGGGGTGGGGTGGGGGGAACACCTGATAAGCCAAGCAGAGCAAGGAGCTAAAGGCTGACCGGGGTTTAATAGGCTTAACCTGGGCCCCATCCAAATCCAGCTCGAGGGCATCCTCCCCGAGACTACATAGACTTGGGGGTGGGGGGCAAGTGCTCACTCCCAGAGCCCCCACCTCACCTCAGCCCCCTAGGACGGTGCTCCTCTGGTTGAGGTGTAGACAGCTGTGCGTGCTCACATGTGTTCACACACGTGCACACAGCCCTTCAAGGATGGGGTGATACCTCCTTCGCACTCCTGCACCGGCACCTAATAGTCTCTGCTCCAGAACAGGCTGGCAGTGTCTGCACATCTGCCACATCGACGTCCTGGACAGACTTATTTAAACAGGATTCCTAAGTGCCCACCAGCCGGCACGCTGACTAACGGCTGGAAAGCCAAGCAGGGAGAAGAGCCAAATGGACCCTATTAAAGCCGTGTGGTCCAAGAGGTGGTGTTTGCTGACTCTGGGGTCAGCCCCGAGGGTCCCTGCCGTCACGGCTGTCACAGGTTTGGTAGCGTTTTTGAGGACAGCATCCGGCCCTTGAAGGGCTCTGTTCCCCTGTCCTCCAGCTGTGCTCGCTCCTGTTTCTTTCCCAGCATCATGTGCAGATTCCGTAGGTTCCGGTCACTTCTGGTTCTTACAGCGCAGACTAGTCTGTTTAACCAGGAGGGGGAAGGTGGAGCCCTCTCCCCCTCCCCCCTCCCCCCAGGTCTATTGCTTTTGGGGGTAGGGAGGTCAGAGGTCTTCTTACAGAGGCACCCACTCCCCCGCCCCTGTGGGAGGCATTCAGGACACTCCCAGGTGTAGATGGCTCTGTCCTTTGGGAGGGGTGTCCAGGTCACATGGCGGTGGGCTCTGTGAGGACCAGGGTATGGCCGGGGGCTCCACTGTTCGGTCTCCCTCCAGCCCTGCTGCGGTGCTCCCCGGGGGTTCCCTGCCCCACCCAACCACAGCACCCCTCACTCGGAGCCTCTGAAATCACGGGTATGTCCCCTCCTGTCCCCACCTCAGTGCCTCTAAGCCCCACAGGTGCTGGGGACACTGGCACTTGGTGCTTCCAGGACAAACACAAGAAAGAGGCCCTCCGTCCCGGTGTCCACACACGCACCTCCTGAGTTCCTTCTCAGGCCTCCCGAGCTTCTCCCCTCGCCACCCCGCATTCCAAAGGCAACGCCCACGTGGGCTGTCGATTCCACAGACGGGCAAGGACGTCACTGGCGTCTGTCTCTGCCGGTGGCTCTCGCCCCCTTACTTGACGGTCCCCTCCGAGCGCTTCTCTTAGGCAAGTCAGAGCTGGTCGGCTCAGAGAGGTGCTATAAAACCGAGGTGCCACCCCCAAATCCCCCCCTCACCCCCCCTGCCCTGACGCCTGCAGACAAACCCCTTCAGGGCAGACATGGACTCAGTAACGTGGATGGAGGACCACTGAACATCAAAGCGGACCCTCACCTGCAGTCTGGGGCCTGGGTGCGTTTTGAGCGCGGTTTCTACGCTGATACTCTGGTGCACCCCCTTCAAGTGTATCTTGGTGCATTCACTCAGGACAGTGTCAGAGTAGCAGTCCTGGTGAATTGGTCACCCACTGTGCTCTGGTGAAAGCAACCTTATTTTCTCTGTGACCGAGACCCACAGTGTCACCGTTTTGTTTATTCCTCCTGAAGCCAACCAGGCGTGCCTTTGAAGAGTTCTAAGAAAAACGAAATGGAATGAATCACACGGGCTGAGCATGTGGCCCTCAAAGGACATCAGTAATAGAAAAATAATAAGGGATTAGGACTCGATTTAAACCCGGGGCTGGACTCCGCGCTGTGGGGAGCTGGCACGCTTGTCCTGCTGGAGCCCTCTGGCTATTTATAGACCTTGCTCGGGAGGGCTCCTGGTCTACCCTGCGGTGAGCCAGGTGTCATGGGCTGAGCTGTGTTCTCCAAAGACGTGGGGGTCCTTGTCCCAGAACATCAGGGTGGGGCTGCGTGCACACACAAGATCTTTTATGAAGGTGAGCAGGTTAAGGTGAGGTTGTCGGGGTGGCCCTGATCCGCTGTCACTGGTGTCCTGCTGAGAAAGGGTACCCCATACACAGACACATGCAAAGACGGAGCAGAGACTGGGGTGATGCTTCTATGAGCCAAGGACCCACAGGTCACCAGCACACCCCAAGAGGCTGGGACCAGATTCTTCACAGCCTCAGAGGGACCCAGCCCTGCCAACACCTAGGTCCTGTGTCTAAGCCCCAAATGAAATTGTAGCGAACGTGGAATGAAATGTCCCGTCACTGCTGCACCCCTGCTGTGGTCAGGGGGGAGATAAAGAGATTTTGAGGTACACATTCATTGTCCACCACAGAGTCTGGTCTGTCCCCAAGAAATAAGGTCGATGTGAAGTGGGCACTGGGCGGATTCTGTGTGGGGAGCAGACAGCGGCTCCCTCAGGAAATCGATGCTCAGGGCAAAGGACGCGCGTCAAGTGGGAAACACCTGCGGAGGAGCCGAGCCGAAACGCAGAACCAGGGGCCACTGACGACCCACAAACAGCGAAAGCCGAGAAGCTTCCCGTTAAGATAAAAGGGAGCAGAGAGCCTGGGACCTCCTTTCTCCTTACAGGGGTCTCGGGTCCCAAGGAGGCTGGGAGAGAGGGAGAGGGTGCCCACCCACCAACACCCCGGGGACATCAGGGACAACACCAGGGAGCACAGGGGTTAGATCATGACTGGCGAGCCCAATCCTTCCATAAGAACCGCTTACCCTCCAGGGTCTCTGTTCATGGGTGGTGTGTGTGTGTGTGTGTGTGTGTGTGTGCAGTGGGAGGTGCTAGGGGCCGGAAGGCATCTAGGGGTACAATCCCTGCAGGGGACAAATGTGCACACTGGCCTGACCCTTGTGCTGGGGGTGGGGGTCCGAGAGTGGGTAGTGCAGTAAACAGCCAAGACCAGAGCATCTGCCGTTCCCTGGCTTGGGTTCAAACTTCGGCCCCTCGGTTTCCTAGATGTGTGACCACGAGCACACTGAGTTCTCTTAAGGAATTTGCTCTCCGTTCCTCATCTGAAAAGTGGAAACAGAAACTACTTCCTGCCGTTGCAGTGAGAAGTGTGTGCAGTAACCCCAGCAGGACCTAGGACGTCTCCTAGGGATGGGGACTGTCAGAGTCGCCTTTAAGCACCAAGTGCAGATTGTAAATAAAAGTCATCTTAATGGCTGACCCCAGGCACACTACTCAGGTACCAATTTTGAATTTATACGGTTCACCTGTTTACCAGGTTGAACCTGCTTAAAAAAAATATGGGGGGGAGTGTGAAAATTGACATTTATTTTTTGGTCCAAATACTGAGGATGAAATTAGATGTTACTTGGTACTTACACAGGAATGTTTTGAGAAAACTAGTCTCCTTTTTTTTTTTTTTGGAGAGAAAACAGGATTCGGAGCCATGAAAAGTGGACGAGAACCTAGAAGTGATGTCCCTCCAAGGCTCCTTCCAGACTGACTTCAGGTGACACGAACACTGCAGAGAGGACCCCAGAGGACAGGAAGCTGGTTATCCCCTAAGCCTTCTGATTTGTGATGTTGTCATCCTTGGCTTCATTTTTTAAAACTGCTTCTTTCAAAATTTATGTGGTAAATGATTAATCTTAACATTAATGTGCGTTCACA
This sequence comes from Macrotus californicus, assembly GCA_007922815.1. Taxonomy (NCBI): domain Eukaryota; kingdom Metazoa; phylum Chordata; class Mammalia; order Chiroptera; family Phyllostomidae; genus Macrotus; species Macrotus californicus. The sequence continues at coordinate 42,465 of VMDR010001331.1, read as the reverse complement.
TTAATGTTTCCCCCGAGAATCTCATGAACTCCCCCTGGAATAACCAGGCACACCACAGGGTAATATAAAACCACTACTGAAACACCCAGAGCATAAAAATCATATTAGAAAAAGGTCACGTGGGACAGTTATTTTCATCAACTCCTAAGGGTCATTAACTCCCAAGGTTCTCTCTACTGATTCTGTGAAAATCACTAACCCGAGGTGGAAGTTGGGGGAGAAGACATCCCCTTTTGGCTTCCTTGGACCTGGTTTCCAGCTCATCTCAAATGAGCCTAGCAAAGGACATACATTTTAACGTTTCTAACTAAAAACTCCGCTTTTGACCCCCAAAACTCCGTCTGAGTCCTTCAAACACTGTTTGACTCAGTTCTCAAATCCACGAGTGAAAATGAACACGCGGCAGGATGGGGCAGGTGAACAGGTGGCCAGAATCCAACGCCATCTTCCCTCCTGAGCCCAAGCGCTAAGCATGCATGTCAAAGTCACCGCGTTTGGACCAATCGTCCCCTCCGGGACACCGCGTTCGGCGCGCAGCGGCCCGGCCCTGTTCACATGAGAAAGGAAACGAAACGCCGCCGCCGGGTGTCAGGCTCACGTTGGTGCAACAGCGCCACCCGGTGGCTGCGCCGCGCGTGCGCCGCGTTCGCGGGAGCCGCTCTCTGAAGCGCCGGCGCGTCTCCAGCGTAGCTGCCGCCCCACCTTGTGCACAAAGCGCGAAAGACTCCGCGTCCGCGAGCCCGCAGCGTCCCGCCGCCCCGGCCCCGGGCCCCGCCCCGCCGCGCCCCACTTCCTGCAGGGCCCGGTTCCGTCCGGAGCCCGCGCAGCTGGACTCTTTTGAGCCCCACCGGCCTCCGCCGCGGCCGTTACCGGAAGTGGGCGGAAGGGGCGGGGCTCCCGGGCAGGCGGCGCTTTTAAAACGCGACAACGGTCGGGGGCTCGGCCTGCGGCTGCTCTGCGGGCCGGGCGACTCTCTTGGCGGCGGCGCCGTGGGCGGTGAGCTCGGCGGGGGTCCGCCAGGGGCGGGGCGGCGACGCTGCCGGGTCGCGGTCCCCGGCGGGGGCGCGTACGGAAGGCCCTCGGTCAGGCCGGGGCGCAGGGGCGCCGACGTCGCTTGGACCGCGGCCCCCGCCGAGCCTCGGGGGGCGGGGAGCCCCGCTGTGGCCCGAGGCTCGTCTGCGCGTCCTCCCGAAGCGCCACTTCGCCGGCGCCTTCCCCGCCCAGGGGCTGCGGACGCGGGAGGACCCGGGTGGCCGGGGCGGTGCCCGCGTGCGGGGGAGGGGCCGCCGCAGTGGAGCCCCCGCCTTCCTGCCGCTTGCGGTTCGGGGGGAACGCGACCCCTGCGAAGCGCAACGGAACGAGGCCTGCCTGGACTGGCCCCCGGCGCCCCACGAGTGCATCGGAACCGAGCTCGAGCAAAGGCAGAGACGGGGTGTGGGCGGGGGTTCCAGGCCTCGGAGCCCATCGAACCGGACGTGGGTGGGGCCGGTCGGTCCGTCCTAGGGGGCTGTGGAAACGCGCGGAAAGCTCGGAATTGGCGCCGTGGGGAGTCGACCCCGGACGACGGGGCGCTGCGCCTGGCCTCCGGCGGCTCCGACTCCGACGGGGGGCGCGGGCAGTGCCTGGGACGGGGTCGCACCTGCGTGCGGGGCCGTCTCGTCTCCCAGCCGCGTGGGGTTCCTCCCAGATGGACGCACAGCTTCTTTGCCGAACCCTCCGGGCGGCATCTGCGCCCCCGACTCGGGAAAACCGAGCACGTGTTTACGCCGCAGACGCCCCCTGACACGGCACTGCCCTGCTCCGTGTCGGTGTCACGTTTCATGGAGACGTTGACCAGAGTTTGTCTCAGGGAAGTGAGCGGAGTGGTGACATTCGGGTCCAGAAAGGTGGCGGTCAGCAGTGGCCACGCTGAGACAAGGGGCGGCTGAGCAGAGACGGGACCGCTTTCTTCAGTGGCGTCGTGTGGACAGGGCCATGGTGTCTTGTCCAGTTGTGACTAGAAACAGGGCCGGGGGCAGAAGTCAGAGTGGACGGGTGGCTGTGCAGCCGGAGGACGAGGTCCCTAAGGAGCAGGCCGGGTGGGTGGGGAAGAGTCTCCCGGAGTTGGCGAGAGAGTTCCGAGGAGTTAGTTGGCTTTGGTGTTGGGGCGGAGCTGGGGTGTCACCCTCCGCCGGGCAGGCCTGCTCCCCACGCTCACGGGAGGGTCTTCTCCACCCAGGTGCTGTAAGACGCATTAGGGGCCCAAAGCAATGAGTTCCAGAAGCCGGGTCGGTTCTGTAGCTTGCGGAGCTGAGCATGTGCACAGCGGAGCTCTGGGGCCGCGCTGCCTCCCTAGGGAGCGGGGATCCTTAGGGACCCAGACAGGTGCTGCCCAGGTGCCACTCGCTCTGCTGCTCGCACTGCCACCGCCAAGGAGGGGGAGCTCGCGGGGCAGTCCGGCGTTCTGTGACATCAGAAACACACGCATGGCCAGGGTTGTGACGTCACGCAGGGCCCCACGCTGGTGGTTTTGACTAGTTTTGATTGCAGAGCATCTCGCTGCCTCTGACCTGCTCTTCTCCCTCCAGGCCGGCAGGAGACTCCCAGGATGGAAACCTTGTCTTTCCCCAGATACAATGTAGCTGAGATTGTGACCCACGTTCGAAACAAGATCTTAACGGGGCCTGATGGCAAAAACCTCTCCAAGAATGACCTTTACCCCAACCCGAAGGTGAGATGGGAGGTGTGGAGGCCATGGATGCTTGGTCCTGGGCCCCGCCCCGATCGGGGACAGACGTTCCAATCCACAGGCCCCTGCTCCTGCACCTCTGAGGGGCACAGAGTCCCTGTGGGGGAGGCTGCTACATTTCACTAGGGATTCCGCTCTTCAACATGGTCGTCTTCAAAAAGAAAAGGCTTCCAAACCACAGACCCACATCAGATTTCCCGTTGTCTCTGGAGGGTGCTCTGAGGGGTCGCTGGTGGGGAGGGTCTGCAGGGAACTCTTTCGGAGGGTCACAAGCACGAAGAACGGGAGAAGCAACCCTCCTGCGTTCTGCCCCGAGTGGGGTTGACTTGCTCTGACGGACATTGTTCTTTATACTGTAGTTGTGAAATGTGGAAACAAACTGCCTTTGTGACACAGAAGGTCCCAAAGTCCCCTTTAGTTTCCTGGGCTGGTCTTGAAGTGATAACATAGGATGACCTGGTTTAATAATGTGGAGCTCGATCTTCTGATCTCGAGGCCCCTTTAATTCTTTAAAGTGAAAGGGCAGCTCTCGGAGTCAGTGAGCCTACCACGGATGAAGCAGGTCCCGCAGGCCAGCACGGGGGAGCTGCTAACGCCCCCGCCCGTGTGGCTCGGCTGGGCTCACCCCTGGAACCGAGAGGTCGCTGGTTCGCTTCCCTGTCAGGGCACGTGTGGAAGGCAGCCTGACAGTGTCTCCCTCGTACATCAGTGTTTCCCTCCCCCCCCTCCCTCCCCCTCTCCAAAAGTCAAAAATAAACTGGGCCTTTAGAAGACGAGACTCTTAGAAGTCCTGTCCTGCCTGTTACGTTTACACCCCCACTCACAGCGTTCACTGACTCTGACACCTGAGCACTCCGTACCGCCTCGGGTCTCCACGGCAGGCGACCTCTCCCTTTTCTAAGGACAGACAGCCCCAGGGTCCCCAGGGTGCACCGCGTCGCCACAGGCAGACCCCCGTGTGGAAGACTGACCCTCCCGCCCTGCCCTGGTGGGTGGGTTGCTGGGCTGGACCCCGGCAGTTGTGCTCTTACCCTGTGAGCTTGAATAGCCCACCTCGCCGACCCCTCGCTGCTGTGAGCAGACCGGGGAGCACACGAGGGCTCCAGGAGCGATGACGGGCGCTGTTGCGGGAGCTGGGGCGAGGCGTCGGGCTTGTCTTCCGCTTCGAGGGCCTGGCTGTGGGGGGCACGTCCGGTCACTAACAGGTGCTTGTCCCCGCAGCCCGAGGTCCTGCACATGATCTACCTGCGCGCCCTGCAGATGGTGTACGGCACGCGCCTGGAGCACTTCTACATGGTGGGTGTGCAGGGGCCACGGGTGCTGGGATGGGGGCGGGGCCTGGCTGCAACAGGAGGAGAGGCTTCTGTGACGCGCCACTTAGAAAGGAGTCTCAGGCACAATAGCGGCTTGTATTGACGGCTCCAGTTGGACAGGGACTGCCGTGAGAGACGAAGGACTCATGTCACCAACACAGTGCAGGTGTCCCAAGTCACAGGCCGGAGGCCGGTCACAGAGACTGGTCTCGGGACAGACCCCAAGTCAGGGTGGACGGTGGCGCTGCGGCTGAGCCTTCAGCAGGTCAGGGAGTTGTGGCAGGAAGGCCCTGTGCTCGTCGGCGCGTCCTCGGAAGACGTGCTGAGACGGGATGTCTGTCGGTGTCCCCGGTGTCACGCCGGGGGCCCTGGCTGAGGCTCCATCTGTGTCTGTGACAGACAGGCAGCGCTCTGCCCTGGGCTTGTCCTGAGGGTCACAAGTTCCCAGGGAACAGCTGGCGGGGCAGTGCTGCTAGTCAGGGACCAGAACCAGCCCGCCCTTGTCTCCTGCGGGGACTGCAGAGTCACCGACACCGACAGCGGCGCTGGTCTGCGCTTGTGTCTGGCTGTTGTGCTTTCCCCTCAGCGAGGAGTCAGCATAACTTGCTCTCGCTCAGAGACTGAGAGTTCTCGCCGTGGGAGATCTCCCCGCTTTGTCGGGGGTCGATGTGATGCAGAGTCCCCGTCTCCCTCTAGATGCCAGTGAACTCGGACGTCATGTACCCACATCTGATGGAAGGCTTCCTGCCCGTCAGCAACCTGTTTATCTACCTGTGAGTGGAGCGTGGTTTCAGCTTCTCGGTCTGGCCATGTCCGCGTGATGCTCCCTTGGTGACACGGTCTTTTTTGGCGAGCACCCATCTTCCTCTCTGCTCCGTCCCACATGTGGTCAGAATGGCAGACGCCCAGCGGGCGCTGGGACGGGAAGCTGTGGGAGGCTGCTGGGCTCTTCCGTGGCCCCAGGGCCGCCCGAGTGCGTGTGGTTTCTCGGTCCGTCAGCGCACGGGGTGTGCACGTGGGTGCTGGGCAGAGAAGGGGACCTTCAGTGCTTCCTAGTGGACATGGTTGTGGTCCTCTGACGTGGAGGACGCGTCCAGGAGTCTCGCTGACGCGAATATATTTCTCACTCGGCGTCGTGCGTGGTGCACAGTGCGCTGCTGAGCATTTCCTCTGCCCGTGCCCCCCAGGAACTCGTTCCTGCCCGTCTGCCGCGTGAACGACTTCGAGACGGCCGACATCCTGTGCCCGAGTGAGTGCGGAGCTGCGCATGTCCCCTCTGCGGGACCCTGCAGGGAAGGGAGTCCCTCTGGGAAGGCCGTGCTTTACATCCCGACACTGGAGGGCTGTCCAGCAGAAAAGCTGTTTGTAGTTCGCGGAGTCGCTCACCTCCGGGGTTCCCCTGGGTCCTTGGTTGCCTGTTTGCAGTCCGAGTGCCTGGCGTTCTGTTTGGTTGAGATGGGAGGGGATCTGGCTCCTGTCACGCTCTCGCAGCCGGAAGTGCTCTGCCCCTTCTTAGGTGGCTGATGCGGGAGAGCCCTGGTCTCTGAGTTGGAGTGAACTGTGCGCCCCTAGAGGGGGCTTCACTCGTCCCTGTGGGTGAGGGGTGGGGGGTCGCCGCTCCCGTGCCGTGCCCAAGGCCCACGTGAGGGTCTCGCTCTCTGTTTCAGAAGCCAAACGGACCTGCCGCTTTCTGAGTGGCATCATCAACTTCATCCACTTCCGGGAAGCGTGCCGGGAGACATACATGGAGTTCCTCTGGCAATACGTAAGGTTTCAGAGCATTGGGGGTCCCGCAGCAGACCGGCAGCGTCATTTGTAGACGGGCGATCTGTTCTGAAGTGCAAAGCCTGTCGTGGTAGAACTGAGTCTGTTCTTAGTGCAGAGCAGGGCTGTCAAACCCGTGTTTTTCCGGGGGCTATGTCGGCCTCACGGGAGCCTTCACTGGGCCGAAGTAATGTCAGGACTGTATAAATGTGACTACCCCTTAACAGATAAGGAGTTGACATTACATTCAGCCCTTTGAAGGCAATCACGAGGCTGATGTGGCCCCGGTGAAAATGAGTTTGACACCCCTGATTCAGAGGAAGATGCAGATTTCTGTTCCTGGAGCGCATCTCTGAGTGAGATTTTCCTTGAGATGTGGCAATGTGCGGCATAGGCTGGGTTTCCTGTTCCAGTCTTGTGGCCGAGGCGCTTTTTCCTGCGTCAGGAAGCATAGGAAAGGGAACAGCCAGGACCCCCATCTCTCCCTGACGTTTAATATAACAGGAGAGCTCTGTGGGTCCTTGAGGCTTGAGGTCCGTGCTCGCTTCCTAGTGACGCCCACAGGGTGTTCTGTTTGTCGTGCTGGCCCAGCCTCGCACCACGGCTCAGTCAGCTCCATTGTGGACAGACTCATTTTTTACCACAGGTCAGGCGCTCGGGGAGGTGCCGGCCCTCTGTCCTCAGGGGGGTCTGTGCCCTCAGGCCCGGGGGCTGTACGGTCAGAGCGTGCACCCTGGCTGCGCTGGGCTGCGGGTCAGTGGACGCACCCTGGCGGGGATCATGCTGAGCGTGCAACCCCTGACGCCACGTGCACTCCAAGCCTATACGTGTGTACATGCAGTGTGGCTGGTTTCTCCTCATTTGTGAGATGCAGCCCGACACCTCTGTGACGCTCCCCCGGCCGTCGCTGTGCCGTGGTTTAGATTCCTGGGTCTGCTTCTTTGAGGGGCCGAGCTGCTGCACACCGGGCTCTGTGTCAGTGCGAGTGCGCGGCCCCCGGCGAGAGTCGTGCTGAGTGGGCCGTTGCAGACGCGTGCCCAACGGTTGAGCAGCACTAACGTGAGGCTACTGGAACTGCTTTACAGAAGTCTTCGGTGGACAAGATGCAGCAGTTGAACGCGGCGCACCAGGAGGCGCTAACGAAGCTGGAGAAACTCGAGTAAGTGGCAGACTAACCAGTGAGGGCAGAGCAGCGTCGGAACGCCCAGTGGGTGCCGGCTGCACGTTACCGCCCTGCACCCGCCTTCCGGACCGAACGGCGCTGTGTTCACATGTGCCCCTCCCCCCTCACTCTTGGGGCGTAGCTCGGCCTTCTGCTTCTTTCTGGCTGCCAGCGCCTTGGCCAGCCACGTTCAGAGCAGTACCTGGCCTCCTGGGCCGCACCCGCAGGTGTTGCGCGTGCGCAGCTGAGCGGCGGCTCCCTGGACCCTCTCCCCAGAGCGGTCGCCCCATTGGCCTTTGTCTTCCCTCGGCAGGTCAGAGGGGAGTGGGCGCAGGTCACAGTTCCTGGGCCAGGTGTGCTCTGACCTGGAACTGACAGGCGTGTGTCCCTTGTTGCATGTTGCCGTCTGGGTGTGCCTGTGCCGGGCCTTAGAGTGAGCCGCCCTGGACACAGCAGGGAGCTGTGAAGCTGGCACAGGGGCAGGTGTTACCATTTCATCTGGTGACTCGGCACAGGCCTCACCTCGTGACAAGGAACAAACTGGGGGAGACTGTAACAAGTGCAGCAGGGCGTCTGTCTCAGTCACAAAGCCCGTGCAATGTTCCTAAGTGCAAAGAACCCTGCGCACTCGGGGGGAAAGGATAGTGGGAAACGGGGCCTCACAGCGCAGTGCGTGCAAACGGCTCAGTAGACACGCCTGAGACCGGTTCAGGCCCGGCGGTGAGGGAGCCGTGAGGGGGCAGCGCTGAGACCCTCCTGTGGGAGAGGCTGGGGTGGGCAAGCCTCTGTCAGGGAGAACAAGGCAGGTGGGGAGCGGTCCCAGGGCGGGGCGGCAGATGGGAGACAGTCCCCACGGAGACCTGAGGGCAGGGAGCGTGCCTGCTTGTTCTCTGTGTCCGAGGGCTCCGCAGGGTCGAGCCCTTGGCCTGTGGTAACCGACGCCCGGTGCTCAGTTCTGTTCCAGCCGAAGAGCAGGCGGAGTTCCAGCAGCTGTCGGAGGAGATCCAGGAGCTGCAGCAGCTGCTGAACCAGGACTTCCGGCAGAAGACGGTACCTGTGGCCGGAGACCTTGACCTCGGCCGAGCATGTTCCTGGGGGCGGGGACTGCGTGCTCAGTGACTGAAGAGTGTCACTGCCATGCCCATTACGGCTCTTCTGAGGGACATGCACCTCCATCGGCCATGTCTGACCGCTGTGTCACTGGTGGTGCCAAAGTCACATGCTCTGTAGGCTGGGACTTTTGAGGGCTGTCCTCGGTCCCTAACTGCGCTGGCACCCTGGACACCGCAGCCAGCCCCCATGGGCTTTTGGGCACTCTAGCGTTTCCAGGGAAATGGAGCTCAGTGTCTGTCTGTCACCCACTGCTCAAACTCCAGATCACTCACTCGAGTTCAGGTTCAGCATGAACCCTGCTCCCTGCTGTCCGTGCCTGTGCCTGGCCTTTGACACTCGCTGTGACGGATGGCAGGCGCCGTGCGCAAGTCCTTGTGGGGCAGGGCCCGAGGGCTGCGTCCGGGGCGGCATCCACTTGGCAGTCCTGCGTGTGTAGGATGAGAGGACGTCGGCACTGGGTTCACTGGGGCCCCTGAGGCGTCAGCACATGAATGCTCGAGGCTGGGGGACTGCAGGTCCCGGCGGACGGGGCCTCCACGCCCGGTCTGACCCTTTAACTCCCGTCTACTCTGCGAGGAAGTGCGGAGGCTGCGCTGACTCCTCGCTCTGGGTCGTTGGAAAACGGCGGTTGGCTTTTCTTCCTCAGACGCTGCTGCAGGAGCGCAACGCCCAGAGGAAGGCCGACCTGTCGGAGAGGACCAAGCACCTGGTAAACAGCGCCTTCTCCTGTCGGTGGTGTTGAGGGTAGAACTGCGTGTGCCGTGGTCGGAGGTCCCCGTGTCCTTTTCCCGTAAAATGAGATGGAGCTTGTCACGGCACCTGCTGGGTGCTGTCACTTAGCTGGGGCCTGGGAGAGGAAGATGACTGGCCATGCCCCACGTGGCTCAGTCCTGGCACTGCTGACCGCAGGGGCTGGAGCGGGTTGGGCAGTGCAGGGGACACGCTGACCCCACCCAGGGCCACACCGCTATGGCCGGGACAGTGGATGGGGGACGGGAGGGACGGCCCTGCATGTGGTGCCGGGGAGCTTGGGCTCGGGCCTGGACCCGAGCGGGAGCCTCAGGCGGGAAGTGGGTGCGCCTCTCAACCTCACCGCACGCGAGGCAACGGGAAGTCGCCGGGTTTATTGTTGCGGCCGACACAGAAGGGTGCTTCCTCCCCAGAATGAACTGAAGTTGTCAGTGGTGTCTTTGAAAGAAGTACAAGAGGGTTTGAAAACCAAAATTGTGGATTCTCCGGAGAAGTTAAAGAATTACAAAGAAAAAATGAAAGATTCAGTCCAGAAGCTTAAAAATTCGAGGGTGAGTTTCTTTTTTACTAGAATGGGTTTTCGTTGAATTGTGCGTTGCTTTCCCGAGTCCTGGGTCCTCGGGGCCGCTCGTCCTGGTAAGCGTGCTATTCTCATCTAACGTGCCGCTCTGCCTGCAGTGGGTTTGGGGTGGGGACACGGGGGTGGGGACACGGGGCTTCAGGGCCTCAGTTCACGTGGGCGGCACGTTCCTGGGGCTCTGCCCTGGGTGACCTCCTGGGACCTGGGTGCTTGATTTCAAGGCCGGGAGGGCTAACATTTGCAATTATACTGATATGTTTGTATATAACGCACTATTATTGCATGTTCACTTGTATAACACATCAGTGTGCTAACCCAAGCTAGCGTGCACAGTGAGACCGCACCGTCGGCTCTGCGGGGGGCGGGGGGAGTTACCCAGGAGGTCTGTGCGTGGACAAGTGCTGGGGCCGAGGGCCAGGACGTGCAGGTCCCCAGAGGCCGCCGGGAGTAGGCGTGCCTGGGAACGAGCAGGAGGCCTGATGGTGGGAATGGGCAGAGGCCGGGGGCCTGGGCGTGGACATGGCACAGCCTGTGTGCTGGCCCGCAGGGGTCACTGGGGGGTGGACAGAGCAGAAGTGGGTGGACAACGGGGCATCTTTTAGGAGGCGCAGTTGTAAACTTAATGAAGAGGCATTTCTGGCTCATCTCTCAAGTTGTGACCAGGTGACTCTGATCATTAGAAACTACCACCCGGGAGTAGGTGATGGTGACGAGAACAGAACAGGGACAAGCCCAGAAGAGGCCCCAGGAGCCTGAGGAAGGGGGGTGCTTTGCTCAACAGCTCTGGCCCCTCCCGGAGATGCAGAGGGAGTCGGGTCCACCCTGACTGCAGATGAAAATAAACATTAACTCGGCTAAACATTAAAAAAAATTAGCAGTTTTAGGAGAATGTTTGTATAGCCTTGGTCTGGATGGATTTTTTAATTAAGCTCGCAAAACCAGAAGCTACAGAGAGCAGTGCGGCTGCGGCCCTCGGGTGTTGTGCCCATGATGGGAACGGGGGTCCCGCCAGGACAGCGTGGTGAAAAGTCGCCTGGGACAGACGGGAGGCACCCCTGTTGTCACGGGCAGGTGTGGGCGGCAGCGTTCCTTGTCTGGTTTGCGAGGGAGTGACTTTTCGCGAAGAGGAAGGGCTGGAGGAGGCGTCTACGCAGAGGACGGAGATCACGTTAGCACTTGGTGGCGCGGGTGCCAGAGTCCTCGGGAGTGGTCGGGGGGTCCAGGTCACTGTGAATGCCCGGGCAGGTCCCCCGTGAGAGGTCACGCCAGTGTGGCGCTTGGACCCACGCCCCACAGTGCTCGCTCCTGCCCTGCCTTTGGGTGGCCCTCCGCTCCCAGGCGACCAGACTGCCCACGGAGCCGACTCCGGCCCCCCCGGCAGCCTCCTGGGTGAGGCTGCCAAACCGGGCTCTGTGTTTCCTTCTGAAGCAAGAGGTGATGGAGAAGTATGAGCTGTACCGCGACTCGGTGGACGGCCTGCCTTCCTGCCAGCTGGAGGTGCAGCTGTATCAGAAGAAAATACAGGACCTGGCCGAGAACCGGGACAGACTGGCCGGCGTCTTGAAGGAGGTTTGTTCTGCCCTCATTGTGGAATCTGTTACATCGGTTCCTGGGATTGGCTTTGGCCTTCTGTGCCATCACTGGGGGGGAGAGGGCCTGCCCCAGTCGCCCGTGTGCAGGGAAGAAGAGGCCTGGCCCCCTGCCCCCCGGCCTGAGCCAGCTTGGCACAACCTCACAGGCGGGCGGATGGCATCTCTGACTAGTGTCTTGCCCCGGGTTTCAGTAAAAAGGAAGGGATTTTAACTCATTTAAACAGTGGAAATGACCCTCTGAGCAGCCTGCATAGGGTTCCCAGAGACGCCTGGTGTTGCCTGGGATCTGAAGAAGCTGTAACAGTGTCCGTCCCACCCGAGGCAAGAACCAGGGCCCACGTGCGTTCAGGTTCTCAGGCTGTGAACTTGAAAACCCTCTCCCTTCTCCCCCTTACACCCTTACCTGCCTGTCACCAGGGTCAGTCACCATGTGCATGATGCGGTTTCCTTTGTGAGGGACGTGGGGGCTGGAGTGTGGTGTTGCCCGAGGTATCTGTCCCTGCGCCTCCCCCTCAGCCCAGGCCCCACCCCTGCCGTGCAGTGGGTCTCATACATGGCCCAGTCCTTGCTGATGAAGCGACACGAGACGCCCGTGCCTCCCTGGTGTCCCCGCCGTTCAATCTGCGTGCCTCTGTGGGTGCTGGGGTCAAACAGCTGTGTCTGGTGCCGGAACCGTGGCTTTTAATGGAAGCTCTTCCTAGACAGTAGCCCGTTCCCGGGCGCAAACCCTCCCTGGCCGTGTGACCCTGAGTCCCTCTCGTGGCATGCAGAACCTGAACTTGGAGGACCAGATTGAGAGCGGCGAGTCGGAGCTGAAGAAACTGAAGGCCGAGGAGAACTCGCTGCGGAGACAGATGAACGCACGGAAGGAGAAGCTGGCCGCCATGCAGTTCAGAATCCGCAAGAAGCACGAGGACGTCGAGCAGTACAAACGCACGGTGATCGAGTACGGCCCTCCCTCCCCTGCGTGTGCTGCAGAAGCTGCAGAGTTCGCCCCGAGAGTGCGGGACCTGTCTGATGCCGCACGCGCCCCCGCGGTGGTCTTAGGGCACACGTCTAGGCTCAGACAGGTTTTGGGCGCTGGGTGTTCCTTCCGGGGGTCACAGTTCTGGAATCTGCGTGGTTCCCTGGAGGGCCTGGGGCTCCGCCATGTCGCCCGGCCAGTCTGCCTCCTAGTCCCGCCGGCCTTGGCCTCTCGTAACGCCTGTGGTTTGAGAAAAGGTCTTGTTTTTGTGTTCAGATAAGAACTGCACTGAGCATTGGTCATAGTTGGCAGTTTGCTGGGGTTTCCTGGGTGGAGGCTTCTCCCCATGGCTGTCAGAGTGTGTTTAGAACGGTCGAGGACCCAGGGGTGTCCGAGGTGCCACTGGTGAGCCTTTCATAGGTGCGCCAGGGGTCGTGGGCTGGTTTCCTTTGCCCTTTCCTCCTCCTGCGGACGAAGCAAAGGGCAGAGCCTGGGAGCCAAAGTGCGTGGCCAAGCTGCACTGACTCCTGGGCCTGCTGAGAGCAGGCGGGCGCACGCCGGGCAGGGGCAGTGACTGCAGAACCTGTGTGGCTTGCGGGCGCCCAACACCTGCTGCGCTGCTCTGGGATCCTCCTCCGCTTGCTGTGATGTGCAGAGAAGAGGCCGCGGTGTGCCACACACAGGGCCACCTCAGGATGGACAGGGATTCTAACTTGGCCGTGTCTCTTTTCTTTAGAGATTGCAACAAAGTTCAAGAAAAAAGAGGGGCTGTCTATGAGCGAATAACCACGATTAATCAAGAAATCCAAAAAATTAAGTCTGCAATCCAGCAACTGCGGGACACCACTGAGAGGGAGAAACTGAAGTCCCAGGTGAGTGTTGACAAGAAATTAACCGCGGGTCCCCTCTTGAGTTTGCAGGGCCTGCTGTGCTGAGGCCGCCCTCTCAGACCCCCGCGTGCTGGCCGGGTTTTTGATAAATGAACTTACTCGTGATTTCAAGTAATGTCCTCTAAAAAACACTTGCTCTCTTCCTGACAAAGGATCTCAGGTATTTCTCATCCGAGGTGTTGCCCAGGACACACAGTGGAGGTCACAGCCGTCAGCGTCTCCCTCCAGGCACAGGTGTCCGGGGGGCGGGGCCTGGGGGACCACTGGTTCAGACAGGCCCCGGCTGCCCCTTCCTCTGGCCAGGAGAGACCTCTCACCACCAAATTGTTTCAGCTATTTTTTCAGTATATATGTACGTGTACACACACATACACAACACACACACACACGTACGTATAGAAGTTAAATTGATCATAGATGCCACACGTGCTAATTTTTTTAAAGGGTATTTATACATGCTAGCAACTAATCCACCTTATTTTCCTGTGAGATTTAAGAAACAAAGCTTCAAAAATTTTTTGGTTTATTTTCCTAATGGTTCATCTCCCATCGCAGTTGTAGAGCCTTGAAATGCTCACACACAGGCGTCTGCTCCTGCATCCGGGTCTAACCCCGTGGGCGCATTTTGGGCAGGTGCTCGCCTCCAGCACCAGGTCCATGTCACCTCCTGCTGGTCTCAGCCTCGCCTGCGGTGCCTCCAGGAGCAGCATCCTGGAGCGTGCACACTGCCCTCACCATGGTCTGTGACCTGGGCTCAGTCGGTGTCTGTGCCGACCGTGAACGAAGGTGGGTGGGGGCCAGAGCGCAGGTCTGAGGACGGCTGGACGGGCGTGGCCCTTAGAGCCGAGGACGGCAGACCCGTCTGCTGCCCTTTCCTCCCACCGGAAAAGGACTGGTCTTTCATTCCAGGGGTGAAAGACCTCCTGAGACCTCTCCGGGCCCCATTCGTTCTTGCAGCAAGGTCTGAGAGTTCTGTAAGAAAAATGAGTAACAAAGTATCAAAGATGGCCCTGGCCGGGTGGCTCAGTTGGTTGAAGCGTGGCCCCCATAAACCGAGGTTGTGGGTCCCACCCCAAACAGGGCACGGACAAGAATTGGCCGATGGTCCCTCGGTAAGTGGAACGGCAGACAAACTGATGTTTCTCTGCCCTACACCAATAAACCTAATAAACCATTTGATGTGTTTCCCTCTTAAAAAGTCAGAAATGCACTGGTGAGTACGAGAGAGGAGAGATTACATTCCGTCTGAAACTGCACTTTTGTTTGCTCTCCCTCCCTGCGCACCCGCGGGGGTTTGTGTGCGGATGCGCTGGGCCCACTGGTCAGGACTGTGTTACACGGCAGCGGTGCAGCTCTCGGGTCCCTGGATTTCTTGGGAAGCCTGTCCCCGTGTCTCCGCAGTGATGACCAGGGTCATGTGCAGAGCGTCTCGCTGCTCCCAGTCACCTGGGTGTGCGCCTGGTAAATGGGGAAGCGCCAGCCTGAAGGTGTTTTCTTGAAAGTGTTCTTTTCGTCTTGGAACCCGAGCCATCATCGTTCATGGGCCCGCTTTAGGAGCGGCTTTGCTGCTGTGCCGCCCGGCCCGCAGAGTGGACCTTAGTAGGAGTGGACCCACGTGCGCGTGCACAGAGGCCCTCAGGCCTCAGAATGTCAGTGTGGACCACACTGGGGTTCTCAGTGCTCCCGTTTTGCTCAGGTCGCTGCACAGACTGACTGCCTCTCGTTTCCCTCTCAGGAGATATTTCTGGCCTTGAAAGGGGCCCTGGAGAAGTACCACGAGGGCGTGGAGAGGGCAGCGCAGGACGGCCGTGCCGAGCTGGAGGAGAGGGCCACGGAGCTGAAGGAGAGGGCGTTCAGGCTGCCATCCTGACCAGTGCGCGGGTGGTGCCCTTGCGACAGCTCGTGCTGCCGTGTTCCAGTTTTGTTCGGGAGTGGGGGTTGGAGTGAGTGGAAGCAGCAGAAGCAGCAGACGGTGCTGAAGCGGCCGATTTCCGTGTGCTCCCGGTAGTGGTCTGTGGGGCGACGCGTTTGGCGTGGACCCTGCTGACTCGCAATAAAGTCCCGCAGCTGTTCGCGCCCCTGTCGGTTTCTGTTCGCCCGCGGTGTGTGTCAGAAGGGGGGTGAGGAGAGCAATCCCACTTGGAGTTGCCTCAAAAAGCATAAAATGCCCAGGAATAACGTGGACCAGAGGTGAAGGACTCATTTTCACCAGGGGCCCATCGGCCTCGCAGTTGCTGTCGTGGAGATGAGTTTCATCCCGGTGGAGAGAGTCTGACCCCCTGCTCTAAAGGGTGTAAGATGTGGAAGGAAGATTGAACAAGATACAAATAATAAACGGAGGGCCATGCTCTGCTCGTGGGTTGGAAGTGCACCACTGGTGAAAGGTCCTTGTGCCCAGGGCCATTCCACGAGCACGCAAGTGGCGTTCTCAGAGCAGCTCATCCCAACATTCAGATGGCACCACAGGCGACCCCAGAGAACCGAGGCGATTTTCAGGACAAAGTGGAGGGAGCACGCGCCCTGACATCGAACTAGACTGTAAGGCAACAAGAATCCAACAGTGCGGCTCTGGCGTCAAACCTCAGTAGACCAGAGAGCCCAGAACTAGGTCTGTGGGCGGTCCCCTGCCAGGGGAGGCTGGCCAGCGCTGGTACAGATGGCCTCTGCAGTGAGCACTGCTGGGAAACGGCTGTGTTCTCACACTGTGTGCAAACCCAGCACGCGTGAGTACGGGAGACGGGGAACCACAGAGGGGGGAGAAAGCAGGCAGTGAGCCCTCTGACAGGGCTCCTCTTTCTGCACATAACTCCCCCGGCAAGAGAGACAAGAAAAATGAATGAGCTGCATGAAGCTTCCTGCACAGCAAAGGAAGCCGTCCTCAAACGAGACGACAACCCCCTGCCGGGGACAACACGTTTGCCGGTGACACAGCCGACGAGCTCGCTCGCTCAGGTGGAATGTATAAAGAACTCGTGCAACTCAATACCCCCCACACCCAATCCAATTAAAAACGGGCAGAGGACCTGAACAGACACTTCTCCAAAGAGATCTGGAGAATACGCTGATGGCAAACAGGCATGAAAAGGTGCTCAGCGTCACTAATCAGACGCAAACTGGAACCACGACAAGATGCCACCTCCCACCTGTCAGAGTGACCGTCACCAATAAATCGACACACAGGTGCTGGCGAGGCTGTGGGGAAAGGGGACCCTCGTGCTCTGCTGGTGGGAGTGCAGACTGGGGCAGCCACTGGGAAGCAGTGTGGAGACACCCCGAAAGTTGAACCTGGAACTGCCACGTGACCCAGCGGTTCCACCTGTTGGTGTTCACGTGAGGAAAACCCCACATTCACAAAGCCGTGGGCGCCCCCATCCCCTTGCAGCCCCGTGCACGTCCGCCGGGAGGGAAGCAGCCCGGGTGCCCGTGGACGGGCGTAGAGGTGGGAAGACTCGTGCGTTTCACGTCAAGGGGAATGCCACCCTGCCACTTGCAACAGCGTGACGGGCCCAGAGGGCAGTACGCTCAGTGAAATCGTCAGACAGGTACCACGTGGTCCACGTCCACGTGCAATCAGAAAAAATGAAACAAAACGGAAACAGACCCATAGGTACAGAGGACAAGCTGATGGCTGCCAAAGGGATGGGAGGACAGCGGGGGACAAAAACTGGGACTCTGGCATCACGCCGAATCTGTAGATCAGTTTGGGAGATTGCCATCTTAGTAATCCCAAGTCTTCGCGTCTGAGAACGTGTGACGTCTTTCCTTCACAAAGGGAGCCTGTTGTGTAAGAAACGGCACCTTCCTCCTCACTGCTCACTCCCCTTCAAAATGCCCAAGGTTTCCACTCACAGAAAGGGCTTTATGGGGCTATGGCATGGTTGTGACCGTCCCATCTTTGAAAACACTGAAGCCCCCACCCCCACCGGAACGCTCTCCACCTGTAACTACTGCTTTTTTCCCACGACCAAATTCCTAAAACACCTGATCTGTACCTGTGACTCCGCCACCCCCTGCCCATCATGGCGCTGTCATCCTGTCTGACCAGCTCACCGCACGCGTGAGGTCCCTGAGACGTGGCTGGTCACCAGAGTTCCTGGGCACCTGGCCTCAGCCTTCCGTCCTGCCGCCCAGGTGCCCTCCCTTGGTCTCGGTCCTCTCTCCTGGCTGCCTTTGCTCCGCCTGCTCCTGTTCGCCGTTGTCCCACGAGGCTGCCTTCTCTGTCCCCTGATGTATGTCTTCCGGGCATCTGCCCTGGACCTGGGGCTGGTTTCAGTCACAAGCCAACCCTCCAGGCAGCCTGCCCACCTCGTGCCCACTTAATCCCACTTGTCCCTCCTCTCCTGAGCCGCAGACGGGCTGTCCCACGGCCAGCAGATGTTTTCACACACCCCCCCGCACCGCCCGCAGGGGACGCCAGGCCTTTCAGAATCGTGTCTTCCATGCACGAAATACACCAGCACTGCGGGGACACCAGTGGGACCCCAACAGGACAGTCAACATGCAAGCACATGGAGAGAGAATCACCAGCGGCCTTGGACCTGTGTTGGGCCCCACGTCCCCCACCTCTTACCCGTCACCTTCGCTCACCTGGCCACGTGGCCATGCCCCCTCACTGCCCATGCCCCACCCCCTTGGACCCCGCCTCCCGAAGCCCTTAGGTGCTCTAACATGTGAATGAGCTCCCCTCGGTGATTCGTACCACGTTCTCTGGATTTTCAAACCCTGCTCCAGGGGGCTGGAGGGAAGGAAAGGGGGCCCAGGGAGCGTTTTACATTTGCAAAAGAGGTGGTGACGGGTCACTCCATGCTGGACGCCACCGCTGCAGACCGTCAGCTCGGGGCAGTGTGCTGTGCCCACATTAGCCACGCGCCCTCCCTCCAGCGTCTTCCAGCAGCTGGGCTCCCGGTGTTTGCTGAGGTGACAAGCCACAATCCCCTGAAGGTTGTTACGGAAGAAAGAGCAAGGATGGCGAAGTCCAAACTGACCCCACGGCTGAAAGCCCCCCGGTGGGTGACAGGCACACGCACCCGGTCAGTAAGCTGCTGCTTGAAGGGCTGAAAATACTCCTTCCATGCGTGTGACTCCTCAACACCTGCCCACTGAGTTGTCTGATCCTAACGGCTTCGTGGCGCTGAGTCTGTTCGCTCCGTTCTCTGGGCGGGGGCACGGCCAGCTCACTTCCGGCCCCCGAAGGGCTCGGTGCGTCCTCACGGGCTGAGTCAGCCAGACTCACTTCTGGTCACTCGCCTGGACTTGAGCCGACGCGGCACCAGCCTCCCTTCCTCTCCTCATACCCCACACTTCCGCCGTTTGCTCAGTTCTCCCTCGGTTTATGGTTTCCCCGGAAAATACAGACGTTTCAGGTCTCTAATGCCTTTTGAAACTCTGCCCGCTTTCCCCTTTCTCGGTTGTTACCTTCACGGCAGTTGGTATCATCACTGTGTACTTTTCCGCACGTCTTCCTTCTCCCAGACAAGATGCCCCGCGGGGCCCGTGGCCACGCCTCGTTTGAGACCTGGGCGAAGCCCAGACCCAGCTACCAGAGGACCAGCCGCTTCTCTCTCCTGTGGCCAAGCCGCCCAGCCACAGGGCTGGGTGACGTTGATCCTGCAGTCACACCGAACATCAGCGTGTCTGCCAGTAGCTTCAGAGCTTTTCTGTCTCTCTCTTTTGCCCCAGACAGAAGCCTGATTCAGAAACCCTCAGTGTCTTCCACACTCAAACCTCCATCCGGCTGTTTTGATTGAAGAATAACTTAGAAAACCTAGAATTTTCCCCCGAAACCTCCTTGAAAACAACTATCGGGGCTGCGTACACAGGAAGGTTGATTGCCAGAGTAAAAACGGAGCTCGGGCGCCAGCGCATGGGGCAGGCTGAGCCTGACCTTGAAGGACGCCCCATGCAGGGAGGACCCCTCCACCTGGCGAGTCCGGGTGGCTCACTGCAAACACGCGAAGTTCAGCAGGCACACCTGCGGGAGCCGGTCCACCTCAGGACAGAGCTCGGGAGGCTGACATATGCGCTTTGCGGGCTGAGGTTAATGCATCTAGTTGAAGGGGACGTTTCCTAGTTTTAGAGCGACCAGAAAAGTTTTATAGGAAATTCCGTTTCAAGTTCAGGTCCCGCCACCTACTTCAATTAAGCTGGCGCTCCCCCTTCGACGGAGGGACGCTGCTGTCTTCCTGTCCTCACTGTCCCTGGGACTCGGATTGGAACATCCCCCCTGCACACGATGAGGTGAGTGGGGCGACGCAGGGCGTGGGGAAGGGCTGAGGGGCCATCGCTGTGCGTCGAAACAGGCATCTTTGAATTTCTTTAAGGGCTCACTGAAGGGACATCTGTCTGCCAAACCTCCAAGTCTGACTAGTTCATCTTTTTTAGGTGATTTTATCTGGGTTATCCCCCGGGCACCTGGCTCCGGATTTCTAGCTCAGATTCCACGCAACTTTTAAAATAGGCAGGCCGACGTGTCCCGAGACCCGCATCCCACGGCGAGCAGCTCACTTAGGAACTGGACCCAGGCCTCGCCGGCCCCGCTCCCTCGGCCTGGCTTCCTTTCCATGTGAGGAGATGATGCAGTGGCCCCCCTGCTCGAACCCACGCACACAGCCCCATGCAGATCTCCCTCCAACACATGCTCGATCACGGCTTCCCTGCCCTGCGCAAACCTCGGATGCCGACCATCTCAGGGCAGTAACACGCAACAGCCAAAACCTTGACCTAATGACTGAACACGAAGGCACGTGACTTCCCGTGGGAGAGACGCTGCTTCAGGAACAGACGACCCCCTGGTGCCACCACCTAATTCACAACCAAAGAAGGGATCTGCAGTCCGGCCACTGCCCTCGCTGTCGCCCCCGGGACGGCCCGGCCCTGCTGCTCTCGGGGGGCCCTCACCCTGAAATGAGGCGGGTTGTTTCATTGTGTCCGGGAGTTCTTCACACGGTCACTGCCCGTGTGACTCGTCTCTAACACCGCGCAGGCATGTCGAGGGGTGCACGCCTCTGCCACTTGTTCCATGTGATGGGAACAGCTCAAGGGGACAGCGAGGACCTCGGACGGGTGGGGGAGGCTGAGGGACAAGGGGAGCAATGAGGGAGGATGGCCCCTGGGGTGTTTGCTCACCGGCACCTTCTGGGGGCCCCCGGACTCGAGCCCAGCACCGCAGCTGTGGCGTGTTTGCCATTTTCCGTGATTTGCTGGTTTCCCGGGACTGCAGATAAGCCCGGGACCTCGCTCTGCTCGGGGATAATGAGGCTGGAAAGAAAAGATCTTTTTTTATCTTTTTAACATAAAAAAAAAAAAACTAGTCAGAGCCAAGCAGTTGAACAAATATTATTCATGTCGTTGGCAAGAAGAAAAGGGGACTTCTGAATAAAAAATGGGGAAGGCGAACACAGAAGCATTGTTTCCATATCAGAAAAATTAATCTGCACACGAGAGTGTAAGAGCCCGCAATTCACAGAGCAAAGAACCAGGACAGCCCAGCTGAGGGTAATTTTCTAGCCAGTTAATTTAATTGCATAAATCATTCCTTTGTTAGCAATAAAGAGATATAATTAAAACGAGATTGCCTCTCGTTTCTATTCTCTAGAAACTAAAGGAATTGATTTTGGGCAAAGCATTCTTCCAAATACCAGATCGGCAAATTACATTTACCTTTTTAGAAAAGCGAAATTATTTTGCCGTGATATCATGGTGCGTTTAATTAATTACAGATCTGCCATATGATCTTAAGGAAATAATGTATTGAACGTCCTTAGAACAGAAGTTTGCCGTCGTGGGGGTGTCCCTCTGGAAGAGGGTTCTCGCACACAGGTCAGGGGCCGAGCGGGCCGCTGTCGTGAGGAGCCGGGCGAGCATTTGGGGTTTGGGCGTGAAAAGCAAAGACGTCACACTCGGTTGGGCACCTCCACCGAGCTCCTTTAGGCGGCTTTACCCTAAAATCGCTGCTGGTAATTATTTGCTGTCTCTGAAGCTCTGGGGCTCAAAGAGCCCGGGACGTCTATTAAATGGGGGTCCGATGGAAGAGGGACACTGGGAGCCAGCCTCACGCCAGCTGGACGCCACCGCACTGCTGGCTGGGATGGAGCCCAGGCTCGTGCTGATGGGGAGGAGCTTGGATTTTTAAAAACAGACCGAACTGCCCTTGCTTGCTCCAGATTTTTGAAGGCGGGGCATCGCTCGGTCACGGGTTTGTGGTGCTGGGAGGGCATCCCGTGGGCCTGCTAAGGGCCTGGGCTCCGGGTGGCCCAGCACCCGGGACCCTCTCTCAGCTGAGCTTCAGCTCCAGACAAGGAGAGCCGAGAGCAGGGAGGTGCTGGCCCCTGCCTAGGGCCACAGCGAGGGCTTCCTGCGGATCACTGGGGTCTCCTGTTCCCCATCAGGTGGCGGCACCTGGATGTCCACGCAGTGGCTCCAATGAGCAGCTGTGTGCATTTCTGAGCCGTGACCCCCTCCTGAAAGGCTCGGAGAACCAGGGGTGTCCAACCGCGTGGCGTCTCTGGGCGGCACTAGAAGAAAGGTTGTCCTGGGCCACACGATGTTAAATACATTGAGACAGGCAACCACAAAAAATCTCGTAACGTCTGAGGTAAGTTTGCGATTTCGTGTCGGGCCCCCGCGCCCCCAACAGTTCACTCTCCTTCTGCAGCTCACAGCCAACGTCCCGACGGCTGGGTCCTCGTCAACCCTCCCCGGCACTCAGAGCTGGCGACCCCCGTCCCTGTCCAACAATCATGGACGCGAGCAGACTATTCACACAGCAAAAGTTTCTAACACGGACGCTGAGGCCAATCAGTAAATGTCCCGAAGGGGCTCCCTGGGCTGGGAAACCAGCGTGGAGGGCTCGCCCAGCTGGGACCGGCCGGCCTCTCGGTGACAATGTGACGTTGCGGTGGAGGAAGCAGCTCCTCGCCTGACTCTGCAGGACCCGGCCGATGGGCCCCGCTTCGGGCAGTTGGCGTCCTGCTCCCACACAGGTTTCTTCTCCCGGCGCCACCGGCAATGAGGTTTTGGTCACTGTGGCGGCTTCACTCGTGGGCGGTGCCGGGGATCTCGCTATTAATGAGGTGGATGGAGGGACAGCACTGCCCGGCACCCGGTGCTACCCATGTCACGCCCATCCCGAAGGTGCCGGGTCACAGACGCTGGGACATCCTGGGCCATCTCCCGAGTGCGTGGTCTACTTCCGGGACGTCCTCACACTCACCAATGTCCCAACGCGTGGAGTGTCTGACGCCGCTCCTCTCGATGGCAGATAAGGGTCAGAGAGCCACCAAGGGGCCCACACCCACCCAGGGCCCGGTGTTTGTCTAGAGAAGGGCCTCTGGCATCCTGGCCGAGCCGTGAAGTTCGGGCGGACGGGAAAAATATAGGGACAGCCGGTTACATTCAAATTCCAGATGAACAACGAGATTTTTCTTAGATTTCTTTGTAACGTCTGCCCATATTTATTTGTGTTTGTCTTTTATCTGGAATTCAAGTGTAGCGGGGCGCCCTGTACCTTCTGTTTGCCATGACTCACCACCCCAGTGAAAACTCCTTTGTCCTCAAAAGAAAGGCATCATTTCTCAGCGCTCCCCACCCACGCCCACAGGAAGCCATGGAGAGTCAGAGGGGACAGGGCATGAATGTCCCCACCGGCCGCTGCCACACGTGGCGGGAACGAGACCTCACTCGCCAGGAAGGTGCAGAAACGTCTAATCACCGTGTTGGGCACCAAACAAGTGTCGTGTCTGCTCTATGTCCGCTCTCGCTGACGAGGAAACCACTCTGAGGAGGTAAAGTGAAAGGATCAAGGGGCACAAGGACGCGGCGTCACTCGGCCTCCGCGGATGGGGGACAAGTTAGGGCCCTGTGAACAGCGGTCGTGTTGCCGCAGCCGGCGACGGCGACGCACTTCCAGGTGCTCTCTGGCGGTCAGGTCTCGGCCGCCATGGCCCATGCATGCGTGTTCCTGCATTTATCTCCACAATGAGGCTATGAGCCCAGTTGTCAGGGTCCAGCGAACTGGCCGAGGTGCGGGACCACAGCCCACGTCACCCTGGGGACTGGGGGGGGGGCCCTGATAAGTTGTAAACGGCCAGCGAACTGACTGGCTCCAGCAGTTAGAATATCCAGGTGCTCATTTTAGGTAAGCCCTTCGCTGGAAACACGGAACACCAGCCACTGTCACTGGAACCGTGACAGCTACATTGCAGTTTTACTGCCCGAAATTTAATCAGCAGGTGCCGATTACGCTTCTCTGAAAACTTGCCATCCCTCAGCGGCTGCCCAGTCTCTCTGCCCCACAGGGAGGGTGCTTGGCGCAGGAGACACCACCGCGAGCCTCCCGCCGTGCCCCCGTGTCTCGGGGAGCTCTGACTGCAGCTGAGCAAAGCCTCGCCTTCAGCACTGGCACCCACAAGACCAAATTTAGTCCCTTTAAAGCCCTGAGAGAGAACCCCTTTCAAAATTGCACAGCCGTGCATTTGGAAGGCCCGGGGAGACTTTCCACATTCACGGGGCGGGCTCACGTTCACTCAGCAGAAGCAGAGTCCCTCCGGGCCCCACCTGCCCGCCAGGCTCCCTCCTTGTTTTGGTGTTTCTCCCCTAAACTGTGCGGGGTCCCCTCCTGACTCAGGCAGGCTTCTCAACCCTCCCGGCTGCCAGCTCCATGGCACCCATTCTGGAAGCCACCGTGTCCTCCGCCCAGACGGGGTCCTGTTCCGGCTGTGCGGACCCCAGCCACCTGCAGCGGCCACACCACCGGG
Source organism: Macrotus californicus (assembly GCA_007922815.1). NCBI lineage: Eukaryota > Metazoa > Chordata > Mammalia > Chiroptera > Phyllostomidae > Macrotus > Macrotus californicus. The sequence goes on along the minus strand of VMDR010001331.1, from coordinate 18,855 downwards.
CAGGGACGCCACAGGCACATGCTCAGTACTTTTATCTGCTTCTAGAGGGGAAGTCTGCTGGTAGAAAGCAAACAACACTGAAACTCACCAGTAACTCTACCGTTCAGAAATACAACATCCCTATTTCAGTGTACTGCCTTTTAAAACGTACGCTGTGATAATCACAAAATTTCCCCCGATTCCCCACCCCTTCATGTGCTCCCATCATTTGAGACACTGACTCCGAGGCTCCTCCTGCCTCCCTTCAGTCTGGGGTGGCATCGGGACATTACCTGGAGGGCGGGCTTTGGTGAAAGAGGTGACGTACCAGGTGTGCGCATCGATGGAACCGCCTGTTATGGCGCTGTGCTCTCCGCACACGGCCACCTGTCCTTCCCACCCGACCGCAACCTAGCTGTGGCTGGGGCCACACCCTCACACTCCCTGCCCCCACAGGGTCCCGGGACACAGCATGCCACCCACAGGCAGCACTCCTGGTGCTCACACCCGCGAGGATTTTCCCACGGGGACGTGAGTGCGGGCTCCCCCTCCCCCAACCAGATACAACAAAACAAGTGGATGGTGTGTGACATCTTCACTTTGCTGTGCCCGTTTATTCTTCCTGGCGTCAGGTGGTGAGGGGCACCATCCATCATGCCTAGAAACCAGGATCTCTGGGTCCCCGTCCCCCCAGCGCCACAGGCCTGGATCATCCGAGGTGGAAAACCATTCACATGCCTCTTCGGTGGTCCCTTCCCCTCCCTCAAAAGTCTGAGCAGTCCCTTCGACTCTTCCTTGAGATGCATTCTGGAGAAATCTCCACGCGGTTGCTGCAGACAGGACGTGGGTACAAGAGCCTTCCCCTTCGACAGCGAATCTGCAGCCACGGAGGAGCCACTGGCCCACACAACGAGACCCTTGGGGGCGACTGCTTTCACCAACCTCAGAGCTGGGCAATTTCCTGCTTCGAAACTCGCCCTGGCTGGGTCCACTTTCCAACTTTGTGACTTTCCTGAATGCGGGGTCACTCCTGTTTTTCCTATGCACGGCTTTCGAAAGCCTTGGTCAGAGCAGGAGACGTTCTGGCCAGAGCTGTGGACACTGCCTCTGCTGTCCCTGTGCGCCGTCAGCGGCCCCGTTAACTCCCCGGGACGGGTGGCGCTCACGCATGTCCACACGGGGAAGGGTTGCCAGGCTGACAGAAGAGGCCTCGTCGGTGCTGGAGTGTGTACGTGTGTGCTTTCAAAGCAAATTGAAAGGAGACACTCAGGGCTGTCCTCTCCTGGCAGGGCTACCGCTGCCCCGGGGACAGGCTGGCAAACTGCTGGCTTCAGCCCGGGACAGAGGGGCGGGCCCCGGAAACGCTGAGCCAGCCTGGCCGGAGCGTGTGTGGCACCTGGCGCAGCGCTTTAAAGCCCCGGGAGAGTCACCGGCTCCTTAAAAGCTGAACAGCCACTTGCTGGGCTCCTAACTAGGTCAGTGAACGCGGAAGGTGGGACTTGCGGTGAAGGTCCCTTCTCACTCTCCTTAATGACAGTCCCTAAACCTCGGTGGTGGGGGAGGGTGGGGGCTGGGGGCCGACAGCCAAGGAACCCGCTTCCTAAGACGCACATGCACGGTCTCTCAGGAACAGGCTCCCAGGTGCCGGATCTGTGTGATGGCGTCCACCAGTGTTTCTCTTAGCCTTCCCCGGGGACTGGGACCCCCAGCAAATATTTGTTCTCTTAAAAATGAATGTAACATCAGCTCACGATTTGAAAAGCTTTCCAGCTATTAACTCACCTATTCCTGCCTAACCTGCTCCATCACTTCTAGATAAACCCAGATAGAACCCCGCAAGGGCCCTGAGGGTGAGAAGGTCCGATCCCCGTTGTCCCCTCGATGCCCTGCACAGGGCGGACACACCCCGCAAACGTGTCCCTGAGGGCGGGCGTGACGGCGGCAGCGATGCTGATGGAGCGCAGAGGGCTGTGAGGTCCCACAGTTCATTCCGACTCAGTAAAGAGAGTGTCACCTGCTGCTGCTGTCCTGTGGTCACACACCTCTAGACCGTCACCAACACCTGGTCCCCCCAGGCATCATGGGAATCATCTAGTCTGATGGGAAAGTCACCCGATGGCATTACATTCTGTCCCACATGCAGGTGTCGGGTTCTGACATGAGACTCGGGTGGAACGGTTTCCTCCAGGAACTTCCCGGGAGGTGGACCCCACAACCGAGACGCTGTTGCTGGCGTGGGACAAGCATGGCAACTGTCAGGGAAACAGAAGTCCACGGCGACGTCCGGGTGAGCGAACCTGCTTTTCCTCGTTTGTGTGTCGGGGGCACTGCCTGGTGGCAGGTCAATGTTCCTCTTTCCACTTGCGACAGGTCCGGACTGGCCCCCTGGCTGGGAGGTGATGGTTAAAATGAGTCTGAAACTGTCTTGGGGAAGTTCCCTGGTCGCTGACGAGTTGTTTCTGACGTCAGCGGCGTGGTGCCCGTCGAGTCCCCGCGGGGGTCAGCAGAGGTGGCAGCAGCCTGGGGGGCACGTTCGCGTCCACCCTCTGCCTCCAGTCCCTTCATGGGTGCAGTCGGGGGTGCTGGAGTCCTTCCGGCTCTTGTCTCTGAGACTTCATAACTCTTCCTGTGATGTCGCTCTGAGCGTTTACGGGGCTTCCAGTGAGTGGTGGGTCTCCTCCGAGTCCCGACGGTCACTCACATTGGCTTGCCACCAGCACAGAGGGGCGAGCGGCCGATTTATGGCAGCCAATAAAAGTTGTTACCAGAAGTACAGTTTCTTCTTTTTCCTGGGTGCTAATTTCTAATAACGCTCGTGCCTGAGACCAATTACTGACAGAAGTCAGCCTCTGTTAATAGAGTTTATCACACTTCATCATAAATCCTTTGTCGTTGGCAGCATTTTGACAAGCCCGGGGTTAATTAAAACCAAGAAGACAATAAAATACACCTAATCAAACATTACAGGTACAGAAATCAATTAGCAGATTTATAGCACTTTGGAGGTTTCCGGAATGGATAAAATTCAAAGAAACTGTCGTTTTCATTTCCCCCAGACGGTGTAATTAAATTTCTAATTGGAACTGATTTTTCAGCAGATAATGTACAAGTTTGATTTGAATTTCAGGGGGGCCCACAGAGGTCGCAGGAGCCCGAGGACATATGAATGGACCGCTGTGTCACGTCCTCGACTGTGACTCTGCCTGCCGAACGCTGGGGCAGGTGCACAGGGTGAGGAGGGCAGCGCTGTCCCCTGGTGAAGAGGACAAGTGATGCCGTCTCTGTGCCGAGGGTGTCGTCCTGCGCCGGGCATCGGCATCCGCACAGGGGAGCGAGCATCTCGGGCAGCTCCTGGCCCCGACAGCTGACTCGTCTTCTCCACCTGGAGGGGTTCTGTGACCGACGGCTGGCAGCCACGCATGGCTTTGGTGGCAAGCAGGTGTGGCCTGAAGTAACACCCAGCTGAGTTAACTGGGGTGCTGACTGCTGCGCGTGGAACGCGCTATCATGACGGGGACCGGGCTGGGGGCCAGGCAGCTGTGGCCGCACCCGTGGGCCGGCGGGCACGCTGTTCTGGTCTGCCTGGGGGCACCTCCTGGAGACACCGTGGAATTACGAGCAGAACACCTCATGCTGGTTAAACAGGGAGGGCTCATGTCTTCACCCTCCACCCAAAATTCTATTTGAAGTGTCGGTGCCATTGGCCTCTGATTTAAAGGTAGTTGTATTTATTGCTCTGGGCTGCTTCCTCCTTGATGCCAGGGCTGTCCCCACGAGTCACCATCATCACCATCAACGACAGGGCCACAGCGCGGCGAGCACGTCGGCACTCACACCCTCTGCAGACCTCCGGCCGCAGCTGCGGTTTGGGTCCTTCCTGCGCTTTGCAGGGCTGCCTCTGAGGCGCTCCCCGTACGGCCAGTAAAAGGGAGGGGATGTGGACCGTTTCATGGGAACGAACCAGCTGAAATGCCGAGCTCACAGAGAGAGGAGCTCATCAGTCACGTTTTCCGAGAAAAGTCACGTTACACTGACCACAAAGTAAAGCAAATGGACGTCCAGACATGACGCACCGACTTCTGGCCGGGCCAGTGTGGGCCGACTGCGTCCCCGCACACCAGTGGGGCTCCCTCTTCTGCCCTGGGGCTCTGAGTTCCAGCTGGTTCATGGGCGTTGGCAGCTGCCTCTGAGGGCCGCAATGTTCCGTGGATGTGACCGAGTCACATGGGCCCGGGGGCAGCTGGCTCGCCCCCGTGCCCAGGGTTAAGACGTGCAGTTGCCTCCCGGGCCTTGCCTCCCTGTCTGCTGCCCACGTAGGGACGTCCGCTGCGGACTCAGCCCTCCACTCTGCTCTCCTTCCTCACGTCGCGGTCACCCGGGCGTGCCTCTCTCCTGCGTGTCTACAGCTTTTCCTCCGCAAACAGTGGATCTCTTTCCTGTTGGGACTTCTCTCTCGGGCGCCGATCCCCCGGCACCACTGGCCGCACTCGGCTTGGCCTTCCTTAACCCCGAGGAGCAGCCCCTCCCCAAACCATCCCTAAAACAACGGTTAGAGTCTGATTTCTAAAATAAGTAGACAAAATCGTACAAGGACTCAAACTGGGTGGAACTTTCCCGTTACCTGACAGAACTGGAGCCGGGGGCATAGACCACGGGCCCTTCTCTGGAGCCCTGTGCGGGGCCCGGGCGTCGTCACCAGCCAGCCCAGCCAGCGGAAGGAAGAGGAGAGCGGAATGTCCCTGGGGGTTCCGAGGGGGGCAGGCCTGTAAGTGCCACATAACCTCTGCCCTTTCAGTCGGCCGGAGCTCGGGGTTGTGGCCACCCGCGTCGGCCAGGGCGGCTGGAAGGTGTCGCCCGGCGATGTGCCCAGGACATGGACTTTGATGGGCAGCCATCTGGCTCTAACTCACACCTAACCCACACCTAACGGTCCACTAATCTACGACAGAGGAGGCAAGGACATGCAGCGGGGCACAGAGTCTCTTCAGTAAGCGGTGCCGGGGAAACGGGACTGACGCGGAAAAAACGAGACCAGACCTCCTTGCACCACACGCAAGAACAGGCCCGGCAGGGACCCGGGACTGACACACAAGACCTGAACCACAGAACTCCGAGCGGGAAACACAGGCAGAAAATGCTCTGACACAGCTCTCAGCAATTTTGTTTGGGGGGTGAGGTAGGGGGCGGATGTCTTCTTGGGCAAGGGAAATGAAAGAAAAAATAAACAAACGGGACCTCATCAAATTAAACGATTTCTGCAGAGCAAAGGAAACCATCCACAAAATGCAAAGACAACCCACTGATTGCAAGAAAATATTCGCCAACGATGCATCTGATAAGGGCTAACATTCAAAATATATAAGGAACTCATGCAATCTACCACCAAAAAAAAAATAAAAGCAGTCCAATTAAAAAATGGGCAGGTGATCTGAATAGACACTTGTCCAAAGAGGACACACAGGTGGCCAACAGACACAGGAAAGATGCTCAACATCACTAATCATCAGAGAAGCGCAAATTAAAACCACAATGAGCTACCCCCTCACACCTGCCGGGCTGGCCATCACGGATAAACCAACACACAACGAGGGTGTGGAGAAAGGGGAGCCCCGGCCCACTGCTGGGGGTTTGCAGGTGGTGCAGCCACTGCGGGAAACAGTTCGGGGTTTCCTCAGGAAACTAGACGGGGGGCTGCCTCACGACCCAGCGGTTCCAGTGCGGGGAATATACCCTCAGAAACCCAAACACTCAGCTGAAGGAACGTGGGCGTTCCCGTGTTCCCCGCAGTGTTCATGTTGCAGGTGGGACAGAGAGACCCGAGTCAGGAGGCCCCTGCTCCCACCTCTGCTCTCGACTTACTACAAGAGGACAATTTAAGCCAGCGACCAGCACGCAGCGTGGAAGCGAGAGCGAGTTTACGTACGGAACACACACGGGCGCCCACAGAGTTAGAACGTCTGTGCCGCACACCTGAGCTGAGGCTGCACGTGGGCACTTGGGCTAACCTACGACGCCGACCACTGGGGCTCGGGGGTCATGTACCTGCACGGGCTTCCAGGTAGCTGCCTTCTCTTCCCGCTCCTAAATCTTGGGAATAATGTGCAGCTAGAAAGGCTGTCTTTCTCCGTCAGGGAAGGCTCTTGGCCCTGGTTATTGAGATTGTTACAGAGACGCTGTTCCCTGCAGAGAATCTCAGGGACCGCCCCGCTCCCTGCACCATTCCTGCTTGTGACGTTCAGAACGCGCAGACTTAGCGACACTGTCACAGAAGCCCCCCTTCTCCGGAGGACTCGCCCCGCCTGTTCTGCTTGCGATGCTCGGACACCTGGCAATCTTATCAAACCGAGTCCATGGGTGAGACACGTCTCCCTTTTGCTGCGAGCCTCCGGTGTTAAGTTCTTGGTTAGATCGTAAAGACCAGGGCCCTGCTGTGTTTCCCCTCCAGCCGCTCCTTCCTGGCTGCCGACAGCTACAACAGCCGGGATCCGGAAGCACCCACGTGCCCCTCAGCAGACGGGCGGATAACACAGCCGTGGCACAGTCACGCACTCGGTCACGGAACACCACTCGGCCGTGAAAAAGAAGGGGCTCTCACCCTTTACGGCAGCATGGATGGACCTGGAGGGCAGAGACACACACCGTGCGACTTCACCCATACGTGGAATCTCAAGGACAAAATAAGCGGACAGACAGAACAGAAAGAGGCTCATCGACACGGAGGACAGACTGATGGCTTCCAGACGGAGCGGTGTTGGGGGTCTGGGCGAAAAAGGAGAAGGGATGAAGGAGTGCAGGTCAGTAGTGACAAAACAGTCACAGGGGTGGACCACAGCCAACACTGTCACGATTACGTGCCAGCCTCGCCGGAGCGCTCACTTCCGAAGTTACAGCAGCGTCTGCCCCCCCGAAACGAGGGAGCGTGGCATGTAACGCAATCCATGCCTGTGGTTTGCGGTGATTCGTCACACGGCAACTGAAAATTAATACACACATTTCCCCGACGTGCTATTCAATTACCATGAAATACAGGTTTATGTAAGTTTAATCATTTGGAGATCCTTTAAATGCTCATTTTAAGACCTGGGTTAATTACGATACAAAATCCCACATCAGACAGGAGTGTTTTTGGACTCGAAAATACCGACGGCATCCACGGCTGTTTTCCCGGCCTGGAGTCAGGCCACGGCCAAGGCGCCTCCGGCACAGGCTGGCCTCTGCGAGGCTGGCTGCAGAGACTCCTTCTCCAGGAGACGGTCTCGCCCAGCTCTCTGTGTTTTCTAGGCGGTTGCCCCTTCCTTCTCCCATGCCAGAACCCACCCCGTGCTGGTCTGACATTTCCTTTGGGTGCCCCCTGGGGTCAGCATCCCCAGAGGCTTTGGAGGAGGCCCGGGGTCTTTCTGCTCGTTAGGAGGAAGGGGTTCCAGGGAGGCCCCGCTTAGCAAAGCCATCACTGCCCAGAAGAGCAGGCACGTTGCCACAGCCCACGAGCAGCGCGAAGGAGAGAGCCAGCCCAGGGTGAAAAGGGAGAAGATGAAGAAGTCTCGCCATCCCAGGAAGCAGCCTCGGGAGGGGGAGGGGGCCCGGGTGTGCCCTCCTGGCTGGTCGGCCTGGTAAGCTCAGCCTCGCCATCAGTGATTCAGCTACGCAATGATGACACGGAGAGGAGACGGGGTGAGAGGGACGTCCCTGCCGGACAGCAGCGAGCAAGTTCATGTTCTGAGCACCTGCCCCTGGTGGGAGGGGCCCTCGGGCTTCCAGCCGCCCAGACGCCTTCCCCAGAATACAGCATCTGCCCGCCGCTCCTCAGCCTACCCAGCCCTCCTTCCTCGATTCCTTGAATACTCTCTGCCCCTCCGAGCTGAACTGTTCACTCTTAGAAATACGGCCGTTCCTGCCCACCTGTGTGTGGGCTTTTGTGCCCCTCACGCCTGCATGGCTTCTCCTCCCATTTCCTGCCCCCGCCAAGTCTGGGTCCCCCCTGGGGGTCTGCCTCAGAAACAACCGCCCCTCTGGTCCCTGTGGGGCCTCCTGTTGGTTCCTCCCGGCAAACAACCCCGTGGAGGCCCAGGACTGGGGAGGCCTTGGGGGACGCTGACCTCGCCCCCAGCCCCAAGAGCAAACTCAAATGCACGGCCCCCCCCCAAGAGCGGTTACCCCCACAAGCCCACCGAGCGCTGGGTTCTGACAACAAGCCAACAGAGAGACCAAAGAGAGAGGCTGGGGAGCCTGGACTCACGGGAACTGCTCAAAGCTCTGGGGCCCGTCTCCTCCCACTCCACAGGGTGGGCGGAGCCTCATCCAGGTGCTCTACCTACCTGCCAGGTTTTCTCATTGAGTTTCCAGAGCCCATCACAGCTCTGGCCAGAGGGAGCAGGCAGGGTCAAGGGCATTACTACACCCACCTGGAGCTGCTCCTGCAGGCCAGCGCCCTGTGAGCCTTAGGCACCTGCCCGCTGCTGCCTGTCTGCCCAAACCCCCAGCATACGGCCGACACAGAGCCTGCCCCACGTCAGGCCCTTTTCCACAATGGCTGCGACTGAGTCACACGAACAAAGGAAGTCCAAGTGAACAGTAACAAGAAATGTCGGATAGAACCCGAAGGGAATGGAGATAATTTCCATTCAAAGAAACTGTCCTAAGGGTGCTCAGCAAACCCAAGGGGGGCAGGGGCGCCCCAACCAAGTCTGAGGGTGACAACAACCCGGCAGAGCCGCGGGGGCTCCTGTAGGGTGTCCCTTACTTTGAGCACAAACCTCCTCTGTCCAGGTCCTGGTGGGGACGGGACAGCTCTCCCGAATGCAGGGTGCCCCCATGGATGGGTGGCTGCTCGCTGGTCCACCTGGTGTCACCTGTCTCCCGAGTTGTCCCCTTCGCTGGGGTGCAGCAGGAGGAGGCAGGCCGGCCCCTGGCGGCACGTGGGGCTCTCAGGGCCTCGAGGCCTCGGCTGGCGTCCAGCCACCGTGTCAGACACCCAGGGGCAGGTGGTCTGCGGGGCCCTCACAACTTAGTTCAGGATGCCGTGCTTCTGTTTCCATGGCCTTCACGCTCATGAGAGTCTAAGCAGGTGCCTGGCCTCGGCTCTGCTGGGCCGGCTCCCCTACCTGGTGAGGGGACCTTGCTTGGGGGGGGGGTGGGAGCAGAGAGTCTGCGAAAGAGGAATCTGGGGCACGGGGGGACTGTGGATGGGACTCCTGAGAAGTTAGAGGGTCCACGGGGGACCTCCTCAGTGTTTGAAGGAGACGACTCCTTGGAAGGAGCTTTCCTGAGGGAAGGAAGAGCCCGTTCCCCAAGATCTCAGCCCAAAACACATTTTCTGCCCCTCGGCCCCTCCCACTCTCCCCTCCTCGTGCTGAACTCCCCTCTTGGTGACATTCTCCATTGCCATCCCCGTTGCCACAGCCACAGACTGAAACCGAGTGCTGCCCTAAGGACAAGGCGCTGGGGAGCAGATGGCCTGGCTCCCCCACAACGTGCTCCCCGACGCTTGGACCTGGAAGAGCCTGCATCCCACCCAGCAGAGGGCGCGGTCCCCAGCCCTGGGGACAGGCCCCTTCTTTGTCCAGTCGCCAGCTCTGGCAGCTGCCTGCAGAGGGCACCACTCACCTGGAGATGACGTCCCCCCCTCCCAGCCTGTCCCAGCCCCCGAGGCCGTGGTTTTCTTCCTCCTGTGCCTGATGTCTGTGAGCGGCAGGTGATCCCTCCGCCCCGGCCTGTCACCGCTGGGGCTCTGGACAGCCCCACACCCCTGTATTCCTCCAGCGCCCCCAGTGTGTCCCCAGTGTGTCCCCCAACCTCAACATCCCTGGCCGCAGGTCACTGCCCCAATCCTGTGCCTGGCAGTGGAGCCCAGATTTACCACGTCCCTCTGCCCTGGCCCGTCTCTTGGGTGGGCACTGCGGACCTCCCCTGAGGCAGCCCAGGGAGTGGCAGAGCAGGGGCCCAGCCAGCTCTGATGTCACACTCGGCCTTGTGTTTGTAAGTGAGTTACGTGTCGATTGTGGACTGCGTCCCAGGTACCTCACCCATGTGACCCGAACCCTGACAAGAACTGCCAGGGTATGAAGTGCCTGTTACACAGAGAAGGACTTCAGTTCCCAGAAACAGGGTGTGACCGGCTCCCAGCCCACTGACCACGGCCTGACCACCCCCTCCCCCTGCCCCCCCACCCCATCTTTGCAGCCTGTGCCTTAAGTCACCTTCCCTGGGGGTGTTTGCGTCTTGAAAGCAAACCTGGAGGAAGACCCAACTCTGCCTCTGTCCCTCCGGTGGGTGGAGGAGGGGTAGTGTCCTGTATCTGGTCCAGGCCCGTGGCTGTGACCCTCTCGCAGGGCTGACTGCGTGCTGTCTAGGTTCACAGCGCGTGGGGCCCTTCCCTGAGTCTCCTCAGAGACCGTAATTTTCTCTGGGGTGAGAGACGTGTTTCCCCAGTAGAAATACCCGGTTGGGGCTGGCACCCTTGTTTTTCTCCTTACACAGCTCTGGCTCCACGGACCCGCTAAGTGATGAACTCGTGAGGGCGCGGTGGGGGCGCACGCGCCTCCTCTGCGAGCTGACCCGTGAGTGGGCCAGAGTGCCTTGACCTCCGACCTCCGGTGTACGGCGGCCACCCGCTGCGCCTCCCCGCTCTCGTCCATTGTCCCCGGCACCCTCTTCTCAAACCAGCTGCCAGAAGAGTCCTTCCAAAAGCCCTGTCACACCAGCCGTCCCCTCTGTCCCTGGCTTTCCATCGCTGGATAAAAGCCGAAGTTCTCATCACAGCTACCAAATGGCCAGCCGCCTGCCTGGCTCCGTGCTGGCCTCTCCCTGGGCCTGGGGCGTGTCTTCCCCCGGTTTCTACGAGGCTCACTCTCTCTCCTCCTGCCAGCTCTCTTTCCAAAGCCACCTCATCAAGGACACTTCCTGACGAGCCTGTTGAAAAGCAATTCCCAACCTTGTCCCCTTTTCTTCTTCCCCGCTAACCTACGCTGCCGTCCAACGTGCCACGGATTTTCCGTATTCGCTGTGCGCTGCCCGCCCATCGCCAGGGTCTACGTCGCGTAAGGGGCGATGCTGTTGTGTGCTCTGTGTCCCCGCCGAGCCCGTGGGGCCGAGACGCGGTGTCTGCCCCAGAGACGCACTCAGTGAAGAAAGCAAGGAGATCCCCCAACGGCCGTGATCTTTGCGACGCACACCTTTCTCTGCAGGGCTGAGGGCAGACGGGAAGTTAAGTACAGCTCAAAAACAGACCAGTAGGCCTGCTTTTCAGCTGATACGAAGTGGTACAAAGAGGCCCCTGTTTGTGACTTGGCTGTCAACGTGGTGTCCGGTCCCGAGACCCATCTGGGATCCCGGGACAGTCCAGCTCAGCCCACAGATGGGACTGGAGACCGCTGGGGAGCGACTGTTCTCATGAGAAGAGGACTCACACGCTCAGACAGCAGAGAAAATGTCGCTCACGGGCACTCCGTGCTGCCAGGCCTCGGGCTCCTTCGGATGAGGGGTGGCTGGTGGAGAAAACGCAGACCTGTCTGTCTGTCTCTTCCTGGCAGATCCTGGGATGAATGGTGGGGGTGGGGGGCGGTGAGAGGAGCAGGTGAGAGCGGACAGGGAGCTCATGGACTATGGAGAGCGGCATCCACACCCCTCACCTTTCAGGCCTTGGGGTTCTTGCCAAGATGTCGGTTCTGTAGGGAGTCGAGCAGCTGCAGCCCAGAGAGCCATGTGGTCAGAATTAGGGAAGAAAGAGCAGATTGTGAGCAAAGCTACCGAACAAGGGCACCAGGGCTTCGGTGGGGCACCAGAGCCCATGCGCATGCCCGCAGCCGAGCGGGCCCTCGCTGATGGAGGGAGCCCCTCGGCCCCCTGGGAGCATGGTCCAGGTACCCGCCAGGTGTCCCCACTCAGAGGGACGACCCCTTCTGCGTTTACAGGCCTGGGTTGGCACAATGGTGTCTGCCGTTTCCAGCCTCACAGCAGTGTTGTTAACAGGTCGACGGCAAGACTCACGCACGTCTGGTTGTGCTTCAATCGGGAACACACCCACTAAAAGGTGAACGTCAGTGAGAGGTAAATGTCTATCTTGGCTGGAAAACATGACCTCGGTCCCTCGGGCAGGACACCCTGGGAAATGTGGTTTCTGGGTTGCTGGCCCGTCTTGATTCTGGGCATGGCACCTGAGATAGAGATGACATTGTCCCCACCACGGACACCTGTCACGGAGGACAGGGAGGATGGAGGGACAGACTGCTACGTCTCCCAGTGTGGCAACAGGGACTGGACCCTCCGAGAAGCCTGTCACTGGTGAGTACCAACTCTCATTGCAGCAATGAGCTAACGGTGACCATTCATCCAGTGACGGCCTTTTCCCCGGGCACATGTGTGTGGGCACAGCGTGCACCCACGCAAAAGACAGGACCCTGGTGACTTGCTTGGGAGCCCGCAAGAAGGGGCCAGTGACCCTCCGTGCGGCTGCACTGAACACCCGGCCTCTCTTTCGCCTCCTTCCTCTTCTCGGGGCCTGGAGAACCCTCGGCAGGAATGAGGATTTCTGGTAACATGGCTGGTGACGGGGGGCGGGTGGTGGTGAGGGCACCGCCGGGCCCTTCGAGAGTGGGAGGCTGCGCACGCCCCGGTACAGCCCTGTGTGGTCCGTGTCCAAGCAGAGATGGTCATCTGTGAGGAGAGCCAGAGAGACTGTGAGGGTGACAGCAGACTCCGGTCAGTGTCGGGATGGAAGTGACCCATGTCACCAAGCCCCGGGAGCCTTGGGGAAGCTCCGGCTCTGGCGGACGGGCAACGGCGGCACAGTGGTGTTTTCACAGCGGCCACGGCTCAACAACACACAGTGCGCATGTCCGCCAAGCGCGGGACGGACGTAGTTTCTTCTCAGTAGCTGCCACCCTTGCCTCCAGCACGTATGCACACATGTGCACATGGGAACGCATGCAACACACAGGTGCACACAGGAGAGCAGATACATGCAGGCACACAAGAACATGCAAACACAGGAAGCACATGTGTGCACATATACACATGCATGCACACAGGCATCCCTCAGTCCGTCACGTGGGTGTACTCATGCCAGCAGCCGGTCTTCCGAGGATCGAGTACGTGGCAGGCACGCAGTGAGGACAGAGAGCAGTGTCTGGGGTACAAGAGCCTGTCTTGCCCTGTGGTCTGGGCGCACTCAGGGCGGGCACCTGATACACGTGAGGTGGCCAGGGCTCTGCTCACTGCTCGGCACCCTCACAGCTGTGCCGAATGAGCACACCAGTGACACGTGCCCAACTGCCCCACGGTTCCAGTGTGAACACAAAAGGTCGGGAGACCCGCTGTGGGCCACCGAGGCCCAGAGGGAATCGCAGCTCAAACGGGCTCTCCTGTAAATACCCGCACAGCCTGTGGGTCTGCACCGTGGGGCGGGAAGGAGGGAACCAGAGGTCGTGTGCCCAAGCCCAGTGAGGAGGCCCAGGTTCCACGGAGCCGGTGGGGTGTGGTGGGCAGGGCAGGTGGAACAAGGTCCCCCTGCCCAGGTTCGCGTGCTCCAGCCGGCGGCGGCGGCAGCTGTGACCAGACGTTTGGAGGAGGAGGAGAGTGCCGGCAGGGGCCCCCGTTTCTGTGCGGCTGCCGTCTGGCTGCGTATTTATTCTTCTGGGTTGTGCAGTCTGACTACCGGAACAAAGGGCGGGCGGGCTGCTCTCCGGTGCTCAGGATCTGAAGGAATTTACATTTCAATGTGGCCTTGTGCAGCGGGTCTCAGGGCCCCCCACTCCCCGGCCTTCCCGCCCCAACCTCCTTCTGATGGAGAGAAGGGACCGCCCCCATCAGGAGGGAAGGGACGAGGAGGAGACCCTGCAGACATCAGAGGGAGGAGATTTATGGGCAGTCCAGTCAGAATTTATTCCCTCGGAATCCTATTTATTTTATTTATGTTTGTAAATCATACATTACCAAGTACAATGAAATCTCCTAAGAACCCGGAAGGTAACTTGCTGTTCTCTGTGATGTGACAGAGGGGGTGGCGGGGGATGAGCGAGCAGTGAGGTGCCTGTAGGGTGGGCAGGCGGCACAGAACCTTCCCGGGGGTCCCCTGTGTCTGCTGGCTTCCCTGAGTGTGACGCAAACAGGTGCCTGTCCCCGTGCTCTCTCTCCAAGGCAGGTGGTTAACCATCAGCATCACGGAGAGGACCCCGCCAGGCGGAAGTGTCAGAGCGCATCCACGCCTTGTGTGAATGGACAGGAGACTCGACTGTGTGGCACCCAGGAGCCCCCATGACAAAGATAAAGTCATCCTTGGCTATGATGCCAAGGTCCCAGAGCTTCCACTCTGCTCCTAAAATGGGCCACCCTGTCCCTTCCACAGCTGTTGCGGAGGGTGCGGTGACCGGCGGACCGAGAGCCCGAGTCTAGCTGGGGGAACAGCGGCCCCACAGGGATCCTACGTGGTGAGTTTGGGTTTTATCCTGCTCTTGCTCCTGCCTTTATTCAACAGGCACCACCCACACGCGCCCTCTGCCCCCCAGGTGTGTTCCACCCTCAGGATGCTGACGTAGGAGGAGCACAGGGTGCAACAGGGTGACTGAAGGCACAGAGGAGGCACCCCGGCGGCTGCATGGAGGAGGCGACACGTGATGAGCTCTGGAGAAGGGAGAGAGGCCGACAGGTGAGCGGGATGGGAAGTGCGGCCCACGCACAGAGGGCAGAAGCAGAGGACAGAACCAGGGCCACATTTGTCACACCACAAAGACTTCTGGTTGACCGCGCCCGGCCCTTCTCACTACAGGGACCGGGCACCTGTGGCCGGAGGCCCTTGGGCACACCACAGCTGCTGCTTTCGGAAAAGCGGACGGAGAATCCAGCCCCTCCCCCTGGCTCCGGATGAAACTCCCTCTCCTAGGAGCGGCAGCTCTGAGTCCCACGAGCCTGATGGGGGCTGGACGAGGTGAGGTCCCCAGGGCAGAAGGGCACGCCTGGGGCCCAGGGATAACGAAGCGAGGCCTCTGCTAAACCTTCTGGGATGTCACAGAATCCAGACGTTAGCGATGGAACCGTGGTCTGCTGTTTGCCGTCCCTGTCGAGCCGGGGCAGAGCGCCCTGGGACCATGGCGGACGGGGTGGGCTCCCTCTCCTCCCTGCCCCTTCGGTTTTGCTCAGGAGGCAGCAAGGGCGCCTGCACTTGACCTTGGGAGAGGTGCTGGTGGGATGGGGGAAGGCGTGGGCACACCAAGGCTTCTGTGGCCTTCATCCTTATTTCAGACGCGGGAAGGCCCACGGGAAGAGCTCATGGGAAGGGCTTCAGCTCAGATGGCGCCTTGACCCGTGTTGCGGGTTGCCGGGCTCTCGATCTCCGTGGCTGAGGAAAGGGCTTGAGTTCCTCCTGGCTCCCCGCGCACTCCTCCAGCTGCGCAAACGGCAGAGGGGGCAGTGGGCGCGTGCTCTGCCGTCTCCAATGCGTGTCAAAGCCGACCGGGGTCCCCGGCACTTTGCAGGTCCCTGTGCCTTCCTTCACACGCACAGACATTGCCTGGGCTCCCGCTGCGTGACCCTCATCTGCCAGCGCACGGTCCCGGGAGGCTGGTCCCTCAGCTGGAAGCATGGGCATCCCCTGGCAGTTCGTCAGAATGGAAACCCTTGGGCCTCACGTGGACCTGCTGCATCAGAAGCTGTGGGTGCGGCCAGCAACCCGTGCTCTAACAGGACCCCCCACTGCCCGCTGTGCTCAGCCTTGAGAAGCCCTGGGCTGAGCAGTGCGTCATGGCAACAACGGAAAGACCGTCATCTGCCCTACCCAAGGAGCTCAGAATTCAACGTGGAAAATCTGGGCTCTCAGGTTCCTGAGATTACATGTCCTACCTGCCAAGACAGCCTTCTGAAGGCCCCTCCCGGGGTCTTCCTGTGACCCCCTATTGACTGGCCATGTCTTGTCCCTCCTTCCACCCTCGTTCCTAAGTCACAGACGGTCTGCACGTGAGTCCACGCAGAATCAGCTTCACAGCACCGACGCTGGACAAGGCGCTGTGTGATGACCAGGGCTTAGGAGGTGTCCTTCCCGCCTCCAGCCAGGCTCTGGGGTGGACAGGGAGAAGGCCAGTGAGCTGGTCACTAAGCGCTGGCGACCACTGTGTCCTGGGCACCAAGAGTCTGTTACCTTCTGGGCGGCCTAGGACCAGGGGCACAAGGAGAGGAGGGGGCGGCTCCTGGAAAACACACACACGCACATTTTGGGACCCGAGAGGAACCGGTCGGGCACGGGACGCTGGCGAAGGCAGGGTGGCTCCTATGGAGAAATAGGCCTTGTGGGGGTGCCACGCCCTCACGCCAGGCCTGCAGGGCGATGCCTGTCACCCCACCCACTCGCCAGGCAGTTTCTGCCTCCTGTTGCTGGAGGGGGGTTGTTCCCGGGAGCCGGGTGGGGGGCCATCTGGGAGCGCGTGCCTGCAGACAGATGGCCGCCGCCACGGGCCCTGCGCGCTTCCTGGCTGGGGGTCACATGGCCCACGGGCGGCTGTGGAAATGGGACGTGACAGGGCCTTTCTCTTTCTCTCCTTCTCTTCTGGAAACGTGCAGTGACGGTAAAACTTTATGACAATCTCCCCGTGTTCACCGTTGTTGGAGTGAGCCCGTGGCTGGCCGAGTCAGGGGTGGCTGGGCCCCCCGGCCTGGAGCCGAGGCGGCAGAAAGCCAGACTCCCCTGGGGCGCCACGGACACCTTTGCTGGCGCGCAGGTGCATGCGGTCAGCCCCGGGGCGTGGTGACATGCACGGGAAGCACACAGTAGTGTCCTGCCACCTTCCTACCTGCGTCTGCACCAGGTGCCCCGTCCCACCACTGAGTCCCTTCACAAGATGGGGACAGATGCAACTGTCAGCAAAGCGGTCGAAGCCTGTCTGCGGGGGCTACTCGAGGCTCTGGGTCCTGCACTCGGGGGCGTGGAGTGTCGGCTGGGTGGCCCTCGAGAGGACAGGTCCCCACCGGGAGACCTGAGTGCTGGAGCTCCTGCCCCACCTGATCCTGCAGTGCGAGGCCCCGGCTGCCCGGTCAGCGTTTCTGAGTGACCGCTGACACAGTCCCATACCATAGGGACGTGAAGAAGGACAAGAGAGTCCCTGAAGCCACTGGTGTTCCGGGAAGAGCCTTGACACCTACTTCTGACTGGTTGGCTTTGTGACTCGGGACAAGAAGCTAGACTGGCCTGGTCCTCAGGTCCTCACTAGCAGAGGGTTCAGGGTCACAATCGCCCCTTCTCCCACTGTTCCCAGGTGGGGCCTTTGACTGTGGCCCTCGGTGACTCTTGCGAGGACTTACGGGTGCAAGTCCACCACCCAGGAGGTGCGTTCACACGCACGTCCCAGGCCCAGGAATGTGGTACAGGGTGTCTGGGAAGGGCCAGGCACTGTGTTTCCGCCGCGTTCCGGTGATGTGATTCTGAGACCACCGGTGGCGGCTGTCCTTCGGCCAGCTCTGCCTCCATGCCCTCCCAGGTTTCAGCACCCAGACCTGCCCGGCGCTTTCTCGTCGTTCCCTAAACAGTGCTCACGACAGACCGGCCACATCACAGAGGACGCCACGGGGTGCGGGGGGGGGGCCGAGCCTGCAGAGCTGCCTGCTGCCCTCCCTCCCTGCCCCTCCTCCTCCTCCTCCTGGCCACCACTGTCCCAGGCCTTCGTCGTGGGAGGGGGACCTGAAATCCCTTCGCAAACAGGAGACAATAGACGCTCAAGGGGCTGGCAAGTGTCAAATGTCTGAGCAGTCACCACAGCGACAATGGGGACACCGTGGAGCTCTGCTCCAGGAGCTTTCTGTGGACAGAACTGCCATCCCGGGGGGTGGGCACAGTCATTCCACCTCTGGCACTGATGGGGAAACCGAGGCACGGAAACGTCCAGTAACTTACGGAAACACGACCAAGAGAGCTGGGACACCGACCCATCTGACTCCAAAGTCCAGGGCTTGCCCACTAAACCAGGCTGTGCTTCTAAAGAGTAGTCTGGGTAAAGTTTTGGGGACAATCTGGGACAGGGTGAGTGGGGTTGTCAGCAGAGCACGGGCAGAGAATCACCCCGGGGGCATTGGTACACCTGAGGAGGCAGGTGGCATCGCGAGGTTGCCCCGTTCGGGGCCACTGAGCTGGTAGGGCCAAGCCAGGCCTGGCACCGCGTTCAGGTGCAGGAGCTCCCACACACGCTCGGAGCCGCCATGTTTCAGAGTTGCCCTCGCTGCCCGGCGCGTGCTTGCGGGGACAGAGATCTGAAGCTTGTCACGGTGGCAGGGTCAGCCAGCGCCACCCACCCAGGCCGCAGGCAGCGGCCCGTCCCAGCTCCCCCGCCCCCAGCCGGGCCGCGTTCAGTGGGTGAACCGAGGAGCTGCCGGGTGTGCCTGTGGGCACGTTTCAGCCCGAACTTGAAAGGAGAGGAGAAGAGAGCAGCCACAGCTCTGGACTGGAGCCGCCACTATCGATCACGCACACGGAGTCGTCATGGAAGAGCGGGGCCCCGCAAGGAACACATGTCCCTGCGGAGGACGCCGGCAGCTTGAAAGCCTTTCACTTCAGAGCCAGAGAGAGCGGGCAGGGGTTTGATGTACGACGGGGGCTCTTCTGTCTCCCCCTCCCTCCCTCGTCTTCCTCCCAGCCCGTCTCGCCTGAGCCGCGGCCGAGCTAAATTAGAAAAACCTGCGGAGCGCTGCGCGTCCAGACGCAGCACGCGGCCGATCCATCACCGCAGGGCCGGGCAGCTAATGGGCCCCGTCTGTAACGGGCGCACTAAGTGCCCACCTTGAACTGGGGCACGCACGGCTGTGGCCGGTGGCGGGAGGCGGCGGCGGAGCCCCTGACAAGGGGGTGACGTCAGACTCAGCTGGAGCCCCAGCATCTGGCCGACATCCTGCTCTGAGGGGTCC
>VMDR010001330.1:0-132882 GCA_007922815.1 Macrotus californicus | reverse complement strand
TGTTCCTGTTCTAGTTGTTTGCTCAGTTTGTTTTTGTTTTTGTTTTAGGTTCAGTTGTTAATAATTGTGAGTTTGTTGTCATTTTACTGTTCCTATTTTTGATCTTCTTTTTCTTAGATAAGTTCCTTT
Organism: Macrotus californicus; assembly: GCA_007922815.1. Classification (NCBI taxonomy): domain Eukaryota; kingdom Metazoa; phylum Chordata; class Mammalia; order Chiroptera; family Phyllostomidae; genus Macrotus; species Macrotus californicus. The sequence continues at coordinate 132,753 of VMDR010001330.1, read as the reverse complement.
AACATTTCATATAATAAGGGCTTGGTGATGATGAACTCCTTGAACTTGACCTTATCTGGGAAGCACTTTATCTACCCTTCCATTCTAAATGATAGCTTGGCTGGATAGAGTAATCTTGGATGTAGGACCTTGCCTTTCCTGACTTGGAATACTTCTTGCCAGCGCCTTCTTGTCTGTAAGGTTTCTTTTGAGAAATCAGCTGATAGTCTTATGGGCACTCCTTTGTAGGTTACTGTCTCCTTTTCTCTTGCCACTTTTAAGATTCTCTCTTTATCTTTCATCTTGGGTAAAGTAATTATGATGTGCTTTGGTGTGTTCCTCCTTGGGTCCAACTTCTTTGGGACTCTCTGAGCTTCCCGGACTCCCTGGAAGTCTATTTCCTTTGCCAGATTGGGGAAGTTCTCCTTCATTATTTGTTCAAATAAGTTTTCAATTTCTTTCTCTTTCTGTTCTCCTTCTGGCACCCCTATGATTCAGATATTGGAACATTTAAAGACATCCTGGAGGTTCCTAAGCCTCTCCTTGTTTTTTTGAATTCTCGTTTCTACATAGTGTTCTGGCTGAATGTTTCTTTCTTTCTTCTGGTCCACACCATTGATTTGAGTCCCGGTTTTCGTCCCATCACTGTTGGTTCCCTGTACATTTTCCTTCATTTCACTTAGCATAGCCTTCATTTGTTCATCTAATTTGTGACCAAATTCAACCAAGTCTGTGAGCATCCTGTTTACCAGTGTTTTGAACTGTGCATCTGATAGGTTGGCTATCTCTTCGTCGCTTAGTTGTATTTTTTCTGGAGCTTTGATCTGTTCTTTCATTTGGGCCATTTTTGTTGTCTTCATTTATTTACCAATAATTTCTGATTCCTTTTATGGTGTATTAAACTCCTGTTCATTAGGCCATCTTTTTCCAGGCAACCTATTTGGTTCCAAGCAACAAGTATTTTGACACTCAACTGTACATTGTGTATTACTCTGTTAACTACACTTAAAATTATTTAAAGAAAGAAATTACATATTTTCCTCCCAATTTTGCATTCAACAAATGTTTGTTAAATGTCGACTATGCTAGGCACTTGCTGGGAGCTGGAAACAGAGTGGAGTGTAAGACAGGCAGATTCTGCCATTCGTGCACTCACAATCAAATAAGCAATGACGATGGAGTGTGGACAGTGCTTAGCAGCTACCTGTGCACCTTAGAGTAATGTAGGGAAGGCTAAGAGAAGACCCCAGGCTTCCTCCTGACACCTGAAAGATGAGTGGGCATTCCTGCAAAGAGGAGGAGGCTGGCAGAATCTGGGATGCGTTGTGACCTAGGCCAGACAACTCCTACTAGAACCTCAATTCCATCTCCTAGAGGAAAAGAAGGAGGTAAAGATGAGGAAACTGAGGACTCCAGCTGGCTGTCCTGAGCAGGAACAGGGAGCTCCTGCTCCCTGCCAGGTGCCATATGATGCTAATTTCCTCCTCAGAGTATTCCCTGCAGTGGCATTACTTACCCCACTCATAGATGGGGAGACCAAGGCTTGGAATGTTTGCATTATGGGGGCCTAGATCACAACACTGTCAGGAAGAAGGGAAGCCCTGGAGCTCAGGACATCCACCAAGCCCTGGTCTCTTCTCCCTTCTTGGAGGCAGTTTACCATCCCTGCACCTGCATGCTTCCTGGTCTCCTGTTGTGTGATCCTATGCCTGAGTCTTCCTAAGACTATGCTGACTCACCTGGGTCAGACCTTAGAATCTCTGGGCCCAAAGACAACATTGTCAAGTCCTGACTTATCCAGACAGACATCAAATAGCTCAATGAGCTCATCCCTAGTCATCAGGACCTGCTGGTGGTTGCAGATATTTACACTGAATTTCAGTGCAATGCACACAAATGCAGGGTCATGACCTCACGGGATAGCTTCTGGGACTTCTTTCCCAAAAGTTTCCCATTCCCACTATTTATTCCACACAGATCAGACCCAAGGCCCACCCATAGAGCTACCCTCTTTCCTTCCTCTGTACCCTCTGCTCTAGTTGCTCGTGCAGTTGCCTCCCACCCTTCTCACTACCCCTTGTTGTACCACCGTAAATATGGCGACTGTTCTTTATACCAGTGCTGCTGGAGGCGTGGCCTACAGGCCAGTGCCAGGCCACACATTGTCAGTGACCGACCCATGTGAGATAAGGTCAGAAATGAAGAGTAAGTGCGTAGACACTTTTATAGCAATTTGACAGAATATTTATATACCATTTGAATCTAATAATAAAAATTGCACCAAGTACAGTGTGGTATCCTGGATTGGATCCTGAAACAGAAAAAGGGCATGAGCAGGGAAACTTTGGAAATTGAAGAGAGTCCGTAGTTTAGCTAACAGTACTGTACCAATGTGAATATGTCAGTTGGGCAAATATATCTCAGTTATCTGAGGTGTTAACATTAGGGGAAACTGGGCAAAAGTTACATAGCAACTCTCTTTCTTTTTGTAACCTTTCTGTAAATCTAAAACCATTCTAAAATAAAACATCTTTTGTAACATGGACTCCTATTTTGTATGTCTTTTTTTCTAGCAATGTATTTTATAAAGGTGTCTGTGTGCAACAGATCCAAAGTGGAAATTTAAGAATCCAAACCAGTCTTTCACCACAGATGGGTGGAGAAGAGCTGTTGTGTCGCCCACCGCACTTGGCACCACGACCGTGAGGAATCGTGAATACCTGTTGACGGTGGCCAAACTCACAGGTGCAAGCTTTGGGACCAGTTACTGCACACCATGGACAAAGTCACGGCCCAGGGCCCTGCCATCACTCAAATCCAGGCACGGTTCAAGGCTTGGTTATGTACCCAGTATGGTCACAGCCCAGCTGTCACATTCCAAATACTCTCACAGCCCAGGGCCAAGCATGGGCTGGCACAGGAGCCTGGGAAGGGAGGTGTACAAAGACTGACAGGACAGGCTTTGAGTGGTTCTGTACATCAAGGGTGACAGAACCTGGGTGTACCTTTATTCAAGGGTTAACTGAGCCCTGCTCTGTGACTGTATCTGGGGTATGACAATGCCCTAAAACATGTCCTGGTTCTGGAATATGACCAGGCCCTGGGATGTAAGGTATCGAGTTCTGAGCGGTGACAAATTGTATTGACAGGTTACAGAATCCAGTTTTGTCTGGGTGTCACAGGACACGGAATGTTCTGGGAAACAACAGTTCTAATGTTCAAGGTGGATCCTGTTTGTCTTAGATCTGTAGACAGGGAAAGCTGAACCAGCCCAGAGGTGAAAGTGCATCTGGGTACATTAGGCAAGACTTGGAGCAGAGCTTGCTCTCTGGGGTTGAAACAGACCCAGGACTCCTGACCCACAGCACCAAATTCTCTGCTTCCAGGGGATGTGCCTTGCATCACCCCAAGGAGCTTGGTCAGAATCCACCTAACAACCCACCTTCCCCACCTGCAGCTCCCACAGCTGGTAGAGGCTGCACCTGAGCCTGTCTCTGCTGAGCTTCACCCCAAGGACTGCCTGCAGCTGCCCATCTCTGATTCCAGGCTTTGTGTGAAGCCACAGTGCCATCTGCTGGCTGTTGTGAGCCATGACAGATTGGGACATTGGGAAGCCTTCCCCAGGTACTTCAGCTCAGGATTAACACAGAGGCCTTGCCCAGGGACCCTCACTCAGACTTTTGTGATCCCAGGCCCCTGCTCCAGTCCTTTATCGACCATGGCCCCTAGGTCACATGCCTCAGGATCAGACCCCTCACTCAGCCCCCATTCCCACCACCCAGTGACCAGGGCCTCTCAATCAGGCTCCTCAGTGACAAGGGACAGTAGGTCATGCCCCGTGTGACCAGTCCTCTTTCTTAGGCCCCAGAATGACCCAAAACCTTCACTTGGGCTTCAGTGACCAGAATCCCTCACTCAAGCCCCACAGTGACTAGGGCCTGTCATTCAGGCCACCTCAGTGACCTGAATTCACACTCAAGCCACTCAATGACCAGAACCTATAGCTCACAACAGTCAGAAGCCAGGGCCCCTCACGCAGGCCCCAGTGATCAGGCTCCCTCAGCAACCTGGCGCCCCCTCGTTCAGGACCCTGCATCTCCATAACTACAGACCTTTACTCAGAGCCCAGTAGACATAAGAGTGGGACTTTTGAGAGACTCTTGGCTCCTCAGGAACCAAGTAGTTTCCATCTGGTTCCCCCACCTATTCCCCCTCCTCGTGGTCTCCAGAGAGGTAAGACACAGGCCTCCGGTCACCAAGTCTTTCCACCTTGTTTTGCCTTTGCTCCTGGGTTCCTGCTTCAGGTGTGGCCACGGCTGTGCCTGGGTTTCATGGGGAGCCTGTGCTCTCCTGGGACGACTGATCCCAGGAATTCTGGCCAGATTCCGTCACAGGACGCCACCACCTGGAGCTCACATCTGCTGGCCCCCCAATACCAGGTCACACACACGTGTCATCTCACCTCCTCCCCCACACAGACAAGTCCTCCCTCACATCACAGTCCCGTTACACAGAGGCCGAGTGCGGCTCACATCCGGCAGCCCAGCAGGCCAGGCCCGACACCCGCCGCAGCCATAGTGCTGACTCTCCTGTTCTGCCTTTCTTCCAGGCCGGGCGCAGTGCAGGCCTTCCCATCCTCAGCCCTCATCCCGCAAGTTCAGCTGTGTTTCAAACAAACATTAAATGAGCTTCTACATGAAATCACTGAATGGGGGTTTGGGGTCGGCATGCAGGGAACAGAAGCACAGATGAGTCATTTGGGATGAGATTTGTAGGACAAACAGAGTTTGCCAGAAGGTCAGTGTTACCGACGAGTTTGGGTTCTTGTCTCCTGATATAAAAGAATTTAGAGCAGGGACACTGAAAGAGCAAAGGCAGATTTATTGAGGCCCTGCAGAGGGCGAGAACACTGAGACAGGGTCCCAGGTTCTGCACCCCAAATGTGGGGCTTAGGGGTTTTTATGACTTGGGAACACAGAAGTTGCTGGGGCTAGGATCAGGGGCTAGGTTAGCAACCTTTTCCTTTTTGGAATACCTGATGCTCAGGTGTATGTCAGTGAAAAAAAGCCTTCTGGGATTGTGCAGCGCTTGTTATGGGATGCAGGAAGGGACTTCCTTAATCAGGTATTGAGTTGGTCCCTGTGATTGATGGCTTGGCTTTAGATCTGAGTAATAGCCTAAGAAAAGTCAGGGTAGTTCCTGGACCACTGTTTTATAACCACCTATTGATGACCTGCCACGGTGACAAATTGCACAATGATGCAACTTGTTCCAGCAGGCCTTGACTCGATGGAGCAAATTTTAGGAACATGTTATTCTACCTGTTTCATAAGGGTAGGAAATGATCTGAAGAGGAAACCCCACCCATGTACACATGCACAGAGGGCCAGGGTGTTCAGAGTACCCCAAACCACGTGACTGAGCACAAAGAGAAAGGAGGCTGGCGGGGCGGGGGGCGGCGAGGAAAGAGACTCAGACAGAGCAGGAATGGAAAACAGACCGTGGGGTTGAGAGCAAGAGGGCAAGTGGGGACACCAGTGAGGGTCTAAGCAGTCTAAGCGACAGGCTCTCGGCTAAGGCAGTTATGCAGATGGGTCAGCAGCAGCATGTGTTAGGGTAGATTTTGGACCGGAATAGACATGGCTTGGTGATAAGTAAAATTTAGGGATAAAGGGCGATGAAATGTCAAAGGTGAGTCCAAGTTTCTGGTACAAAGAATTTTGTGGATGAGGCTCCTAACCCTCAGCTGGGAAGACTGCTGCAGCGCCAAATTCAGGAAGAAAGGTCAACAGCTCCATTTTGGACACAGTTCAGTTAGAGGTCTGAGCTCAGAGGCAGAGCAGGAGATGTAAATAAGCCTGGAGTTCATCATCATATAAAAAGTATGTGAGTGGGGGGGGTGGCGCTGTGCTGAGTTTACCTGGCCCTCAGGGGAGGCAGGGATTCATGGTTCTGGGTCAAGCTTAGCAAACAAAAGATCCCACAATAGGCAGCAGATCTGCCTCATCACTTTGTGGACAAGTAGATTCCCTTTATATTATTTTTTAACAACTTTTATTGATTAACTTTTAGAAAGAGAGAGGAAAGGGGAGAGAGGAGAGGGGAGAGAGAGTACGAGTGCGCAAAACATTCATTTGTTGTTCCAGTTATTTTTTTAATTTATTTTTAGAGAGAGGAGAAAGGAGGGAGAGAGAGAGAAAGGGAAATATCGGCACGAGAGAGAAACATCAATCAGCTGTCTTTCATACACACCCCAACCGGGGACCAAACTGGCACCTCAAACATGTGCCCTGACTGGGAATCAAACTGGGGACCTTTTACTTTGCAAGACGCTGCCCAACCCACTGAGCATCACCACCCAGGGCTGTTCCACTCATTTATGCATTCATCGGTTGACTCTTGTTAAGTGCCCTGGCCGGGAGCCAAGTGCTTATTTTTATCTTCAAAGATCTCTGGAAAGATACCAAAGACACTGATAATATTTGCCTCAGGGAAGCGGAACTTGAGTGGGGCTGGGATGGAGGAAATAAGGGTGGAAGAGAGGTTTTTTTTCACTCCATATTAATTTGTACCTGTTGAACCATGTAAATGCGTTACCTTTTTAAAAAATTGTGAATAAAAGGATATAAATTGAAGTAAATAAATATGCTCATTGTCCGGGCCCAAATCTATGTTTCCAAACTTGCTTGGAGACTGCTGCCCTCTGCTTGGTGTATCCAACTCCTCTGTATCCTACAGGGCCCAGTTCAGGTACTGCTCTCCCCTGAAGCTTCTTTTTTTATTTTAGAGAGAAAGAGAGAGAAACATCGATTTTGTTATTCCACTTATTTATACATTCATTAGTTGATTCTTGTATGTGCCCTGATCAGGGGTCAGACCGGCAAACTTGGCATACTCGGCACTCCAACCAGCTGAGCAACCGACCAGGGCCCTGGGAGCTTTTCTTGATCACCTCAGCCTACACTGACGTGAACACTGGGACCTTTTTTACAGCCCGAGTCAGGTAAATACAAGTGGTAAGAGAACACCAAAGTCAGAACAGGAGAGCTTTAGTTCTTGTCTAAGCTCTAGCAGTTTAGTCATTGAAAACTTCAGCACATTCTCTGAGCCTCTGTGAGTCAGACACTGAGCAGGTAGAAGAAGGCCGAGATGAAACATTAATATACATTTCATTAGACTCGGCACTAAGGAATCACACATTGTGAAACGAAGCTACCGTGCTCTCCAAGATCCCTGTTCTCCTCTCCTGTCCTGGCCACAGTTAAACTAGATGCCCTGGGCATCCTTGCCCCACTTCCTGCTGGGGCATCATGAACAGAAGCAACGGACACAAATCTGGGGCCTGGTGCATAAAATCTGCTTCCAAGCTGGGATCATCTACATGATCTCTCTCTCTCATCTGAATTTCAATATCCAGGACAACTTCAGGAGTCATGAGTTGATTATGACAGAACCTCTGACCTCTGTCTACCTGGCTCCGCCTCCCTTCCCTTTCACCACAGACACACATTGGATGATCACAGTGAAGAATAAACCGGTATTGTGTTAAGTCACTGATATTCCCGGATTGTTTCTTTTCTTTTTAATTAAACTTTCTACTTTGTGATCATTGTAGAGTCACATTAGGATTGTTTTTTAAAGCAGCTAGTGTGACTCCTTCTGACTAATATACAAATATGGAAACATAGTCATGGTCCTGTAAATTCAAAATTGTCCTGCAGTATTACTATTTCCCAATCGATTGGCTTTGTGCAATTAACTTTCCTCAGACCACCAACTTCCCTCCCACCCTCTTCATGCATGTACTCACACTACAGTGATAGGGTTCTGCACATTCAGGGACGGAAAGCCAAAGCCCCACCCGAAGCCAAGGGATCAGACCACTCCCTCAGTCAGATTTTACATCTCCAGCTGTCCTCTTATCCAGGCAAGGAATAGAGAAAAGACCTTTCTGTGTATTTGTTTTAAACTTCCTCATTCTGTTATTGGTAGACATTGTAGTGTCACACTGCCTTTGCAACAGCGTCCAGTCTGAGAGGCATAGTATCTGAGAGGTTTACACGGCATCTGGATATCCTAACAACTTCCAGGCCTGCATGACTGGCAAGATTTGCACACTGGAATCTGCACAGAGAGAGGCAATGCATTGGAATCACTGAGAGCATGGCCAGGGTTTGGACAACCTGAAAGCAAATCCCAACCCTTGATTCCATCACTCCCCAGCTATATGGCACTGGTCAAGCCTTGTAATCTCCCTAAGCCTGTTTCCTGAGAACTGAGGGTAATAACGGTACCTGTCTCAGGGTCATGACCTAATTAAATTTTCTTGTCCCTCCAGGTTTCCTGCCCCCCTTTTAGCTGCTAAGATGTTGCAGCCCAGCTCCAGAATCTGATTGTGTAACACACACATACACTCCAGACGGTGCGAGTTAAATCTCTAACTGCAACAAACAAAAATTAGAACCCAACCATTTTGCATCCGAAGAAGTGGTGAGAGGAACAAATCGGATTTCAACAGGAAAAAGTAGGATAAGCCTGGCAAGTTCTAGAAGGCCACCTGCCCTGCCACACTGCACAGCTGCCCAGGACTTGGAAAGCAGCCAGCTCAGAAGGAGGCGGGGCCTACAAGCCTTGGCCTCAGCAACTCCTGAGTCTCTTTGAGTGGTTCATGGATTAAAGTGTCTGCTTTGCCCGTGAAAGTTAAAGCAGAGAAATTAAAGCAGGAAGCCTGCTTTGGGCTGGAGTCCCACAGCAGGTAAAAAGCAAAGAAAGTCTACTATTGGCTGCTGGGAACGTCTCTGACGATACCACAGGGAGGGCTAGAAAAAAGGCTGTCTTTAAGAAACTGGAAAAAAGAAGAAAACTGCTACATTAAAGTAACGTGCTTTCTCCTTGACTTAGATTTCAAGGAAGACCAGGAAGATAAGGGAAATATCAGAAAGCGTGGCTCTGAGCCAGGCAGGCAAAGGCCCAGTTATGAGATATGTCTGTGGGGGGCCCGAGTCACCTCAACATGGGCCTCCGTGGAATGCAGATTGCTTTGAGCTAAAGGCAACTTTAGCCGCAGGCTCAGGAGAAACGTCTGCTCTTTAACATACATACTTAACTGCCTAGGAGAATTTGAATTGAAGGCCTTGCCACTAAGAGATATCAGAGATAACCTCTAAAGTAGGGGAAAACTTTTATTTACTTAACATCTGCTCTTATCATCCTGTAGAAAACTTCCAAGTTCATTACCTCATCCCTAGCTCAGGATGTCTTATACACTTCAATCCCCCTTTCTATCTGCGAACCTCTCCTGCATGTGAGGTCTTTGACTCTCTCGTGTGTGTAGGGCCCCCATTCACATATGTATTAAATTTGGTTATTTTCTCTTGCTATTCTGTCTCACGTCTGTTTGATATTAGACCAGCCAGAGAAACCTTGAGGGTACAGGGAAGTACCCTCCACATGTTCTTCCACATGTTCTTATATTAGACAGGTGGCTTGCTTATATTATACTTTTAGGTGATAGATGCTGAAATTAGCTGCCTTGGTAGAGAGGGAACCCTCCAAAGGCAAATACAGGTGTATTGCAAGTTGGTGATGTCAGAGTTTGGTGGTCTACAGGGAAATAGCACACAGCCAGAAAGCCCAGCCTAAAGGAGGGCAAGGCTGGCGACCAGGGGTCACAAGTAGGACCTAGAGCTTTGGGTGCTATTTGAAGCTGAGAGCGGAATCAGGATTTTGCTTATTATCAGCCTGGATTAGTTTCCTTGCACCGTGAACCTAGCTAGGCTGCAAGGTTCACTGATGCTAGGCTGGGGTGGCAGGTAGCTTGTAAACCAAGGTCCTCTCACCCCTCAGGTTAAATCAGACAACAGGTGAAGAGGGTCAAATGGTGACGGCAAAATTTTTTATAAATAAGAGAATGGGTGAAGAGCCCACGTTTGCGGCACCTCCAACTCAGTTCTGCTTCCTGCAGGGCAAGACAGGGAGTGGAGAAGGAACAGCAAAGGGGCTGAGAAGAAACAGACAAAAAAAAGGAGGAGGAGGAGGAGGAAAGCCAAAAGTGAGAAGCAGAAAGAACGTGTCCGATTCTGCTGGCAAGTCCAGAAGAGAAAGACTGAAAATATCCATTTGATCTGTCAACGTGGGTGTCAGAGATGACTTAGCTGTTTTGGTAGACGGTGGGGTCAAGACGAAATTGGAGTGCTCCGAAGGACAAATAGGTGAGGGACTGGAGACAGCTATTTTTGGATTGCTCCCTGTTTCAGAAACCGGAGAAGCCAGGGTAGTTGGAGGAGACTGGATTAAGTCCAGAGAGAGACTGCATTTGTTTTGTCTCGGTTTGCTTCATTGTAATTTTAAAAGATGGAGTGTCAATCGGATTTTCGAGCTGAGTAGAAGAGGTTGGAGTTGTCACAGAAGGAAATGATGAGTACATCTGAAACTGTCATTGTCCTCCAACAGCCACTCTCTCACAGTCTAGGGCAGTGGAATCTGAATTCTGGCTGAGTAAACCGCTTCCAGGTACAAAAATTGTACTTCTCCATTTCCCTGGCAGCTCATTAAAATAACGCAACCCAGTTCTGGCCATGGAAATATAACAGGATAGTAAGAAGCTAGGAAAATTCCTGGGCAAGTGGAATAGGGAAACTGACACAAGAAAATTAAACAAGGCCAAACAATTTAAACAACTACAGCCAACTAGTGATTTGCAAGACCTTATCTTCCCCAACCAAGGACACCTGAGAGCAAAGGTTTATACCTCTCCTCCCTGACCAGAGAATACATATGTTAAATCACCCTGGTCTGGGAAATAGAAAATAGATACTCAATTAATGTCATTTGTGACAGCCAAACCCAAGGACAGATGAAGTCAGGGGAACAAATAACAAAAACCCATTAGAGCCAGGCAGACTCAATGTCGTGGTCCTGTCCAGCAGGACCGCGTGTCGTTGTGAAATGCCTGTCCTATATCCCTGGTCAAGCGACGAACAAATTCACGTGGACTAAAGAAATCCCGTGGAGAAAAGGGATGCATGGCCGATCTCTAAATGTTAAGGAGGGGGCTCAGACTGTGGCCTGGACAGGCGTCCTCATTAACTATGCACAGGTTCGCTTTGGGTGGATACCTTTTACAGATAACAAAGGAAAGAATGTTGCCAATTACTTCAAAGAGAAAGGTTATTTACAAATGTAAAAGAGAGAAGGCTGAGCTGTTTACATTTGTGCTTGGGAAGTCTAGCACAAGTCATAGTAAACTTCTGCTGTCTCCATCCCAGGTGAGGGAGTTTTTGCAAGAGCAAGTTTAAAAGTGGCCTAGGGACAATGCATGCCTGATTCCCCACGGGAGACCCATCCATGGATTGTTTCTTGCATGCCACATGCATCAAAGCTGAGCCACAGTCCACATTTCACACGGATAGGTTCCCTATACCCCAAGATAAAAGTAAAACAGTAAAGCAGACGAAAGAATAATCCCAAACTCTCCCCACCCCCATACGCTCATTTTGATGCATCAGTATATTTAAAATGCACCTGGAAAGCTAACGAATATTCTGCTGAAACCCTCCCCTAAGATTTTCACCCACAAAAGAAAGATAAAAATCCTCAAGACAAAGACCAGGTACAGGCTTGCTCTAGAGCACACCCATGCCCCTTCTCAGGCATGAACTTTTTACTTCCTCCTAAACTCTAAGGGTCCCCATGATACTTGTAACCAGCGGAGCAATGGGCAGTGGCAGCTCGTCCTGGGCTTCCCCCGATCCTGTCTCCAGGGCCCCCTTTTTCTTTGACTTTCCAGTGAGCTAAAAGCAGCCCCTCCTTGGCTCACTTCTGTCATGTAACATTTCTAGGGAGCCAAAGCAGCCCCACCTGAGCTGTCTCCTGTTGCTTCTTCTAAGTCCTTCCTTGGTTTCATTGTCCCAGCTCTAATAAACATACTCTCAAAATGGCCCAGATTCATGTTATGAAATCTATCCTACACAAAAGCAAGAACCCATATACTACAGGCCAGCCTGAGAGAGGCATGCTCCAGGCCGGCCCCTGTTTGGTAACAGAAATAAAGGCAAAAATGTGTGTGACGTCCAGGAAGTATCCCTAAAGGAGAGGGCCTGCCCTTCTCCTACCTGTCCATTCTTTTTGCTGGCTGGCATGTAGATGTTCCAACTGGAGCATGAGCTACAAGGAGGGAGCCACATTTTGAGGATGGTGGGCAGAATAAAAGCAGCTTGGGTCCATGGAGATCACAGTGTTGTCTTATAAGTCCTGGCTGGGCTATGTCTCTCTTGGAGGGAAAGTAAGTGTTGACCTGGTTTAAAGCTGCTGTTATTTTTAGTTTCTACTCACAGAAGAACTTAATATGAGCTAAGGAAGGAGGGTAAGTTATGCAGTGAGATCTCTGAGTAGAATGAGCGGGATGGGATAGAGAGTAATATAAAACTATTAGCCCTTGGTAGAAGGAGGAACACGTCTTTATTCAGAATTAGACTCCACCACTGCTAGCTGTGTAATCTTAGGCAAATTACTTAACCTCTCTGCACCTGAGTGCCATCGTCTGTAAAATAGTGTGAGAGTCGGTGCACACCGTATGGTGCTATGTAAGTGTTCGCTGTAGCCATTAGGATGTAACAGAAAAGAAAAGGGAGAGATGGCTACAGAAGCAAATGGATTTTTAATTTGTTATATATAACAAGACAGGGCTGTTTCTACCTAATGGCTTCTCAATTATCTGTGAAATAGAAGGCAAAACCCTTAAATGAGACTGGGTGGTGTGGGGACAGAGGAATCAGAGTGAGAAGACTTGCAAAGTTGGGACAGATAGAGCAAGTGACTACAGAAAGCAGAAAAATTGCCAGGCAGCACTGAGGATCCATGTGAGGCTGGTGTACCCTGATCCTCACCTGCCTTCAGACATTAACCCTCCATTCAGAATGCAGTGAGGACCTGACCAGTGTAGCTCAGTTGGTTGGTCATCCTCCTACAAAGCGGAAGGTCATCAGTTCGATTCCTGGTCAGGGCACATGCCTGGGTTGCAACCCAGTCCCAGTGGCAACCGATCAATGTTCTCTCTAACATTGATGTTTCTCTTCCTCCCTTCCCCTCTCTCTAAAAACAAAGAAATAAAACCTTATTTTTAAAAAAATGCAGTTAAGAGCCCTGTCATCAAATGGCTCTCTGGAACTACCCAGAAGTTTGCTCTCTGCAAGTTGACATGAAAAGATAATTGCTATCTGAAAAAACCCATGCACCATTTTTCCTTGTGTCTCTTGTACTGTTGCTTATAGATACACCTGTAGTGGGTTTACCGAATGCACTGAACCCAGTGCAGTAGTAACAGATCTCAGCTTTCTTTCCAACAACAGCCTGCACACTTTCTGCACCAAATGCCCTTTTCACACCATGCCTACCATGACATCTCCAGCAGATCCCACAGATTCCGGTCATTTGTGGATAGAAAAACAGTCTCACGTTGGTAAATAAAACTGAATTCCTTTCTATGTATTAAAATAATTCAGTCTTGCCTAAATTAAAATATAAAACATTCCCTATTCAAAATTTCTCCTACCCACCTTACACTTTCAGCTCAGACCAGTCTGTGGCTTTGGAACTTGTGATAATGCAAACGGACAGGGACAGCTTTTTCGTTTCCATCTACTCCTTCACCTGCTGCAACTGGCTCCTCCAGAGTCCCCACCAGGTGTTTGAATGTGATTTCCATGTACAGCACTAGCTTGTTGTAACTGAGCACCTAACACCCTCTTATAGAGGTGTCAGAATTTGGCTCTCGCCTGGGGACATTTGTGGATTTGAGAGACCCAGCGGGGATCTCAATGCTGTACAGTCTTCTGACCTGGGAGATGGACAGAGAAGTGGGCAGGAAGAGGTATGCGCCCTCCTGCTAATCTCCTGAGACCCCACCTCCTCAGTTCCTCTCCACTGACATACATTCTGTAGTCTCTTATTGTCAGTACCAAGTACTCTTGTGGACTTATGTGCTCAACTGTCCTCTGTAGCATCCACTTGACTTTGTCACATCCAGCACCCAGCACGCAGACTACCCCATTGCTGCCTTCTCTCCCTGCTCTAACATGGAGGGTTACTCCAGCCAGCTTCCCCACTTGAATTTATATACAACTGGAAAGGAGGCAGCAGACTCTGTCACATGTCAAGCTCTTCCAAGAACTGTCTCATCACCCTTTGCTCTGGTAACTGCATTGGGACTACATAGGATATAAGTTTCTGCAACTCCCCAAGCCTTTTTTCACAAGAAAGGTAATAGATTCCCAATCATTCTGAGTGGTTTTCTTGGCACCATCCCTCCCCCACCCCCCCCCACACATACGTGTACACAAACATACACATACTTAGAAAATCACAGCACTTGCCCTCTGTGCTTTAACTTTCACAGGCTTTTTAGATTTCCATTCTACAGACTGAAGGTGAATGTTAGGGTGAGGGCCCAAGAATCTGTTCAGTCACATTTTAAGTAATCCTTTGGGCATGTGTATTGATTGTCTAAGCTTAGAGCTTTTGTCAAAATATTGAGGTATCAGAAGTCCCCTTCACCATTCTGTTACACACACACTTGTTATGAAAAACACACAAAGAAGAGGCCATGGTTCTCTCCAGAGAAATGCTCAGGAGTCTGGGGTAGAAAGGAAACATTCTCCTGAAAAATAAATATTTTTTTAACATGTGCATATATTACTTTTTCAGTTTTAAGAAAACTGGACTTTAAAAAATTGAAAGCTTTCCTCTGCCCTCTCCCATCTCCAAGAGGGTCTTGTTACACCAGTGTAGCAAACACGTGTGTGCAGTATCATACAAAGCAAAACAATGTATTCCTTCAAGGAAGGCCTTCCTTAAAGCAATTTGTTGGATAAGTCGATTTTAAACAAGAGTTAAAGTTTATTTCAAACTTCCCCTCAAGGGAGCTAAGCTTCCAAGAAACTCAATTGAGAAAATTTCTTAGAGGGAAGGAGGCTTGATTGGGAGGAAAAGAGGGCATGTAGATAAAATCGTTCAAGGCGATACAAGAAAAATATGACTGGTTCAAGGTCATTGGGCTCATACTACAAGACTAATAGTCAGCTAAGAGGGTCAAAGCCCAACTTTCCAAAAGAGGCTATTAATCAGATCAAAAAACAAAGTTCTTTTCCACTTGGTCCATCGAGGTTCTTAGTGACCAGTGCCATAGCATGTGACTTCACCTTTTCTCAGGTCCAAGGTTTTTGTTTTTTCCCTGTTTCCAACAGCTGGAGTCCCAGAGTTATTTGTCAATAACGTTGGTTGTGACATTCAGACTTCCCGCCAATATGTAGGAGCAGGTAGATACACTGTGCCTCCTTATACAACCAAAAGAAGGACAGCAGCAAATTTAAAAACAAAAAATAACCGGAACTGCCAGAAAATCAAACTGAATGGAAATCTGACAACCAAGAAGTTAAAGAAGAAACATTCACCCAGACCAGTAGGAGAGGTGGAGAAAGGCAGCCAGGGTGAAGAGGACTCATGGCAAGGCGGCAGCTAGAGGACCAGGGTAAGGGAGGCAGTGGCAGGCAGACCAGGCGAGGTGGCAGCTGGTGAACCAGGTGGTCCCACATTTGTGTGTGGATAAACCAGGAGGAACAACTGGGGAGCAAGACAGACCACACAACCTAGGGTCTAGCACAGGGAAGCAAAGCCTCAAAACCTCTGACTGAAAAAATCTGTGGGGGTTGTGGCAGTGGGAGAAACTCCCAGCCTCACAGGAGAGTTCATTGGAGAGACCCATAGGGTCCTAGAACATTCACAAACCCACCCACCCAAGAATCAGCACCAGAAGAACCAAATTTGCTTGTTGGTAGTGGGGGAAGTGACTGAAAGCCAGCCCAGAGCCGAACAAGCAGGATTGTTGCCTCTTGACCCTCCCCCCACATAGAGCACCACAACGCAGAAACGAGAGTTGCCCTGCACTGGCTAATACCTAAGGCTCTGCCCCTTACTATGTAACACATACACCAAGACAAAAAATATGGCCCAAAGGAGAGAATAGATCAAAGCTCCAAAAATAGAACTAAGGAAGAAGAGATAGCCAACCTATCAGATGCAGAGTTCAAAACACTGGTTATCATGATGCTCACAGATATGGTTGAGCATGGTCACAAAACAGAGGAAGAAGTGAAGGCTATGCAAAGTAAAATAAAGGAAAATGTACAGGGAACCAACAGTGAAAGGAAGGACATCAAGACTCAAATCAATGATTTGGAACAGAAGGAAGAAATAAACATTGAACCAGAACAGAATGAAGAAACAAGAATTCAAAAAAATGAGAAGAGGCTTAGGAACCTCCAGGACAATTTTAAATGTTCCAATATCCAAATTATAGGGTTACCAGAAGGAGAAAAGAAAGAGAAAGAAATTGAAAACTTATTTGAAAAAAATAATGAAGGAGAACTTCCCCAATCTGGCAAAGAAAATAGATTTCCAGAAGTCCAGGAAGCTCAGAGTCCCAAAGAAGTGGGACCCAAGAAAGCACACACCAAGGCACACCATAATTACATTATCTAAGATTAAAAATAAAGAGAGAATCTTAAAAGCAAGGAGAGAATCTTAAAAGCAGCAAGAGAAAAGGAGATAGTTACTGACAAAGGAGTTCCCATAAGACTATCAGCTGATTTCTCAAAAGAAATCTTACAGGCAAGAAGGGGCTGAAAAGAGGTATTCAAAGTCATAAAAGGCAAGGACCTACATCCAAGATGACTACTCAGCAGAGCTATCATTTATAATAGAAGGGCAGATAAAGTGCTTCCCTAATAAGGTCAAGTTAAAGGAGTTCATCATCACCAAGCCGTTATTATATAAAGTGTTAGAGGAACTTTAGGAAAAAGATGACGATCAAAAATATGAACAGTAAAATGACAACAAACTCAAAACTATCAACAACTGAACCTAAAACAAAAACAAAAATGAACTAAGCAAACAACTAGAACAAGAAGAGAATCACAGAAATAGAGATTACATGGAGGTGGTTATCAGCAGGGAGGGGGAAGGGGAAGAATTGGGGAAAAGATACTGGGAATAAGAAGCATAAATGGTCGGTACAAAATAGACAGGGGGAGGTTAAGACTAGTATGGGAAATGGAGAAGCCAAAGAACTTATATGTACGACCCATGGACATGAACTAAGGTGGGGGAATGCTGGTGAGACCGGGGATATGGGAGGGGAATAAAGGGGAGGAAAAAATAGAACAACTATAATAGCATAATCAATAAAATATAGTTTTTAAAATGTTAGTTGTTTCTTCTTATATTCTTCCCATTCCTCTCATCTCTACTGTCAATGTTTTCCTCCAGAACCCCCACCTCAGCCCTTCTTCCTTCCCTCTGAACAAATAGGCAGTGAGCCTTCACTATGCCTCACAAACCATGCCAGGAAGTGAGGATAAAATGGTGAAACAGAAGGTCTCTGCCCCCATCACCTTTAGTCTAGTGGGGAAGACATTGGGCAATTATCTCCTGAAGGGTGTGTGTGGGCAGAGCCTGCAGAAGTCCCCCTAGTTTGAACTTGCTAAACTGGAACCTGAAGGACAAGAAGTTAGATGAGTGGGAGAGGAGGCAGCACAGACAAGGCCTGTGTGACCTCACTTCCTACCTGACAGAGATCAGAGGGACTTTGAAATCCTCTCATCTTCTTCCTCCTGCTCCTCCCCTACCTGGATTTGAAGTGCGGAGCAAAATGTGATGCTATAATAAATCATAAATTCCTAACTCAGCAGATCAGGGTGGGTAGTCATGCCCCAGGCCTGCAACTTACTTAATGAAAGGTTTTTAAGCCAGTCCTGTTCATTATTCTTGTGAATCTAGGTTAACACCTTTGAGATGCCCGAAGTAATATCCCTCAAAGGCATAAACACCCTCAAGAGAGAGCCTAACCTTTTTTTTAAGCCCTTAATAAATGTTTATTGAATTTAACTGAAGTCACTTACTTTTTTTATTTTGGCTCTCAATGTTTCATTGTATTTTTTTCCATTACCATGTAGTCCCCTTATACCTCCCTCCCCACAACCACCACACTGTTGTCCATGCCCATGAGTCATTTCCCTTTTGACTCAATCCCTCCACCCACTGACCTCCCACTCCAGCAGTCATCCTGCTCTCTATGAGTCTGTCTCTGTTTTGCTTGTTAGCTGAGTTTGTTCATTAGATTTCATATATGAGTGAGATCATATGGTATTTGTCTTTCTCTGACTGGCTTATTTCACTTAGCATAATGTTCTCCAGGTCCATCCATGCTGTCACAGAGGGTAAAACTTTCTTCTTTTTTATAGCCAAGTAGTATTCCAGTGTGTAAATGTCCCATAGCTGTTTTATCCACTCATCTACTGATAGACACTTGAGCTGCTTCATATCTTGGTGATTGTAAATAACGCTGCAAGGAACATAGGGGTGCTTATGTTCTTTCTAATTAGTATTTTGCATTTCTTTCAGATATATTCCCAAAAGTGGGATCACTGGGTCAAAAGACAGATGTTTTTAATTTTTGAGGCATCCCCACACTGCTCTCCACAGTGGCTGCATCAGTCTGCATTCCCCCTAACAGTGCAAAAGGATTCCCCTTTCTCCATCCGCCTCCTCACAAGCACCTGTTATTTGTTGATTTATTGAGGGCAGCCATTCTGGCAGGTGTGAGGTGGTGTCTCATTGCGGCTTTAATTTGCATCTCTCTGATGACAGCACATAATCTTAACTGTCCTGTTATCCAATCCCCACCTTGCGTTCTCCCACCTTCATGTAATCTTCCCCACCTCTTTCTTCCCTTGACAGAAGTGCACTAGTTTCAGCCTCCGAGGAAGCTATAGCCCTTTTCTTGCCCCAATCTAACACTGACACTCGTGCTCCATCTGCTTATCTCCTAAACCAGAAACCCTGTTCAGTGTCTTTAATTCAAGTATTCATTTTTTTCACTTGTTTACTTATGGATCTGAGGTGGGTACTTGGAAGGCATCAAGAGCCTTCTCCCCACAGTTTTGATGTAAAAACCTTCAAACCTATAGATAATTTTTATGAGTTTATTTGAGTCAAACTGGGGACATATGTCAGGAAGCAGGATCTCCAGTGGTCTGGAGAATAACAGTTTGATAGCCTCTTTTACGCATTTGAAATTAAGGAAGATTACGGGAGATGAGAGAAAAGCAGAGTGGAGATTGAATTATGGGATAGCTCAGATCATGGCCTCTTTAGAGTGGCTGTGGATTTTTTCAAAGGTATATTAATGTAGATACATAGAAACAGAACACAGGACTTACTTAAGGCAAAGATAAACCTTTCACTTAAAAAGTTATATGCCTGGTGCACGACTACCCACCGTGACCTGCCCAGTTAGGAATTCATGATCAGATCACCCTGTGAGGTTACTTTCCATAGAACCCTTTCTTTTTAGAATCCCTTTTTTCATCCACACTAGCATCCAGATGGTTGTGTTGAGGCTGCTTTCCTAATACTTCTTTTATCTATCCTTCCTGCTAAATGACCTCTCTTAAATACCACTTTTCATAATTCACCATCTCTAACTTCACTTATTACCATTTCCACCAGCTGATCTCCCTGGCCAGTCCTCACTGAAGCTCCATAGCTTAGCGAGACTAACTCCAAAAAAATTCGATAAGGACTCTATTGACCACATTGTAACTAAACTCTTCAAGATCTGGCCCCTGCCTACCCACTTCCCCTGCATCTCCTCTCAAAACCACCCTTCATCTAAACTTTTGAATATTTCCCCTTGTTGCATAGTGTTTTCCACCATTGGTCCTTTGCTTGAGTCTCACTTCTAAGTTATCCAACCATTCTTACTGAGACATGCCAAACACTTTGGTGAATACTGGGGGTATTGGGGGGAGCAAAACCAGACATTGTCCCTGTCCTCATGAAGCTTAAACTCTACTGGAGAAGAAAGGTATGAATCAAATATGTAAATTTACATTTACAAATACATGTCAAATTATAACTGTAAATAGAAATATGATGAAGGAAAAAGGAGGAGAAAGAGGAGGGAAGGAGAGGGGCAGAGGAAAGAGAAGAAGGAGATCAAGGAAAGTGTCCCCAAGGGAAAACAAAATTGAGCTGAAGAATGAGTAGAAATTAATGAAGTGAAAAGAGAAGGAAGGTCTTTTTAGGTAGGAGAAACAGCATATGCAAAGTCCCTGAGAAAGCTGGAAGCGTGTTGTGTAAATTCTGAAAGAAGGCTAATGCATCACAAGCATTGAGACATAATGGGAAACCTCTTCCCAATCTTGTTCTCCAAGCAAATACTAAGTTACTTTTTAAGACTGGAAAACTATTCTCATCCCCACCAACCCTTACTTCCTAATCAGCAGGAATCAACCATGTCTTCTTTTGACCCCTACAGTACCAGGTAAGCGTGTCATCAAAAGCCCCTTATGGTAGGTCTGTGTTTTCATGTCTGTTTCTTTCCACAGGTCCCCGAGGGCGCATCTGAGGGACGTGCTGTGCTTTAGCAGGGCTCTGTGGCTCGTGGTCCCTAGTCCAGCACTTGGTGCAGAGGAGACTTCTAGAAGTGTTTGTCAGGGGAATGGCTGGCTGGTTGGCCAGATGGGTGAATGAATGAATTAACCTAATAATAAATGTATCCATTCCTTTGAAGATTAAGACTAAACTCTTTAATGTAATCCTCTTAATGTGGCCACCCTGCCAGTCTCTCCAGCCTCAGCCCTCAGCACTATTCGACTGCGGACTCCCCTCGGGGCTCCAATCCTACTGTCTCCTCTCTCAGTTACAGCACCTGCCCAGCCCTTCCTGCCAGAGGACTGTGCAAGCAGTTCCTTCTGCCAGGGGCATTGGTCTTCCTGCATCTAAGCACTCCTCTGGCCTCTGTGTGGATGTAAACCACTTCCTGGGGACCTGCACAAAGGCCTTCAGTTGCAGATGACAAACCTCCTCTCTGCTCCCACACCTCCCCACACTTCCTCCTGGAAGCTCTCATCAGGCTGTTTAGACTTGCTCGGTTACTAGTATAACAATATAGAGAAATTTTTTTAAGACTTTATTTATTTGTTTTTAGAGAGGAGGAAGGGAGGGAGAAAGAGAGGGAGAGAAACATCAACGTGTGGTTGCCTTTGGCGCCCTCCACCGGGGGCCTGTCTCGCAACCCAGCATGTGCCCTTGGTTCGCAGGCCGGCGCTCAGTCCACTAAGCCACACCAGCCAGGACAACATGGAGAAATTTTTTAATTATAGTTTTTCTTAGTTGCAGAATTTCTCCCTCTCCCTTCAGAAGAGAATGGGATTTGTTGAATGAATCCTTTGATGAGAAGTTCAGGGTGGGGAGATGGGGTCCTCCGAAGGCTGCCTGGATAACAGTAGCCGACTACAGGGCCTTTCCAGGGAGGCTGAATCCAGTGAGGGGTGCGTGTGTGTGAACTGAATGAATGTATGACTGCCTGGCAACATATTTAGATACTTGTGTTTTTTGTATTATGAAGGAATTTTAGCATTTATTTTTGAAAATATTATGGTACAAGAAATTTTATGTAACAAATAATTACAAAACACAAGAACAAATGCAAGGTATTTCAGGTACTATCTATCTACGTATAATGTGCAGCCTTATTTTTCCCTCAAAAATTTGGACAAAAAAGTGCGCACTACTCACTGCAAAAAATGGTCAGTGTCTGTTAAATAAATACCCCCTACAGCTTCCACTGAGGGAGAAAAATAGGGTTTTTCAAAGTCACCCACACCTGTCGTTTGTCCTCCACCAGACTGCAGCCAGAGCCCTTTCCCCTGACAATGGACACGGTGAATGGGGCCTGGGAGCTGGACCTCATTAAGTTAAGGATAATCAACACAGCTCGAAGATGCAACTTCAAGATGAGGCATCGGATACTAAGATTTTTCTGTGCTATCCATCACTCTCTTTTTCTCATTCACTCCCACAACGTGTCCTATTATTACCTCTGTGCGACACAGGAAGAAAATGACTTTTGGAAAGTGACATGCTTTTTCCAGGGCCGCACAACTTGTAAGTGGCAGAGCCAGGATTCTAACCCAGGATCCTGAATCTAAAACCCACCTCCTCAGCCTCTGCTCCTGCCATTCAGAAATCGATACACACTGTGTTAGAATTGCCTGTCAGAAAACACCATTCCTTCAGGGCCTGTGCCCTTAAATTCTTAAGATTCCCCTAGTACTCCCTTAAAAATCCACAAGAGGGAGACCTTTCCCCACCAGTTCTCAGCTGCGGACTGGAATTACAGATTTAATGTGCAGTTGCATGGGTTACTATAGGTGACTGTTGCTTAATTTTGCACCAGTAAATTTATGGGGGGGGGAGGACCATGACCAAAGTCATGGTGCCCATGTGAAAGGGGCCTGCTGAACCACAGCATTTACCATGACCTGGGTAATGGGCATAGTCAGCAGGTGAAGATGAGTCATCTTTAAGCCAGTCACACTTGGCTTCCAGACAAAACAGATCAGCTGCTTCATCTGGGGTGCTCTACTTGACATTTACAGGGCTTGGTATAGAGTCCAGCGTAAACAAACCTGACAGTGTGATTGTTCCACAGTGAGCTGTGGGGCCTGTGTCAACCCACACATGCTCTTCCATTCTGCGGCATTCAAAGGCAAAGATATTGCCCCTAAATTACTCATCCCCACCACCCATTTTAGTAGAGTTCTTCAAGAATTTGATGATGATAATCTTCCAAATAAAACAGCTCCTTTTTATCACACTCTCTGGTTTCAGTAGTTTCTTGGTTTTGTCCTCTCCCTACATGGACTACCTCTTGGTTTCTAGAGTCTGAGAGGTGTTCTCTGTTGGCACCACATAATTTTTCCCTTTGAGGTAGATTCTGAGGCTAGTGGCTAAAGCTCAGGCCAACCAAAATCTGCGCTTGATCCAGCATCAAGGTCCCACCCAGATCTCTCTCTTATGTTCATTTTAGCTATTACAGACAGCAATAATAAAGAAAGTATATATTTTGTTCTTTTCTTATTAGTTTTCATTTCTCTAAGCATTCAGAAGCACAACTAGGCTATGCCCAGAGTGTTCTGAAAAAGAAAAGAAAAAAAAGCTGAGCGTTCTTATAGTAAAAAGTGCATTCTTGAGAACAATTAGTCCTGCATCCTTAGCCTCTGGCTTGGTCCAGAGATGGTAATCCTCTAGTCAACCAGTGGTCTGGATAATGGATGTGTTGTAAGAAACGCCTAAACATGTAGAGAATTTTTATTTGAGCCAAATGAACGACACATGCCAGGGAGCAAGATCTCAAATGTTCCAGAAAAATAACAATTTTGCAGCTTCTTTTATGCATTTAAAATTAAGTAGAGAAAGTAAGGAAGATTTCCTGGAGGTGAAGGAAAGCAAAGCAGGGACTGAATTACAGGGTGGCTAACAAGATTATGTAATCTCTTGAGGGTGGTTGTGGCTTAATTCAAAGGTGTTACCCAGATGCATAGAAGCAAAGGACAGAACTTGCCTAAGGCAAAGACAAACTTTTTACTAAAAAGTTATGTGCCTGGGGTGTAACTACCCACCTGGACTCGCTCAGTGAGGAATTTATGTTCAGATCATCTTGTAAGGTTACTTTCCCTAGAATCATTTTATTTTTTTGTTGTTGTTGTTTCATTTTGTACTTTTGTCCACAGATGTCAGGTGGTCTGGATATATAAACATTACTTCCTTAGTCCTTCAGAGGGTAACCAGAAGTTACCTGGAAGTTTGATGTATATCCAGGCATTGACACAGGACTAGAAAGTTCAATTGCTTTAGTTCCCAGGCTAGTTAGAACAGGAATAGGATCATTTCCTCATGCCTCAGCCTACTTGATTTTAGTAATTTAGCAGGTTGGCTAAATTTTCTTTCTTTTCCCCATTCCTCAACCTTTAGTAATTGCAGCACAGCTGCTGCTCCACACCTTGGGTGACCATGTTGCCCCCACCCAAGAATCAAAGGTTCCTCGTCTTCTACCCTTTCATCTCTTATCTTCCCAAACCACTTGCTTCAGGAGCCAGGGCCAGTCCGGCAAATCCTACTTTTGATGCCCATTCTGGGGTGCTTTCTCTGACACCAACCAACTTCTCAATTTTGTAAAACCATGTGGTTGTAGACAATTCAATTCAATTCAGCCTGGCTACCTGGAGGCAGTGTGAGATCCCACACATTAAGGGCTGACTCCCACAAGACTGCCCTTGCCAAAGCCAGTCTCAAGTCTCAGGACACCACCGGTGCTTCTGACCAACCAGCTGTAAATTCTGGTTTCATAGTTTGTGTGAACAGAACTCAGAAAACACCATACTTACATTTACTAGTGTGTAAAGGGTACAACACAAGAATAACCAAATGGATTGAGGCAAGGTATAGAAGGGGCCACATCGTGGAATTCCCATGCTCTCTCCAGTGTGCCATCCTCGGGCACCCTATTCACCAATCAGAAGCTCTCAAAGAGTTTTTAGAGAGCTGTTTCCAGCCTCACTCCCTCCCATGCAGGTCGGAGGGTGGCACTGAAATTTCTCACCCCCTAATTACTTTTCCTTCTTAGTAACCAGCCCCATTTTCTATTGAGGGACCCCACCCTAAGTCACCTAATTAGCATAAGTTCAGATGTGATTTTTAAGAGGCTTGCATAAGTCACAAAAGACAGCCCTACAGCTCAGGAAATTCAAAGGGTTTGGGGACCTCTGTGCCAGGAACTGGAGACAAAGACCAACTATGTTTCTTACTATACCCCAAGTACTCTGGGGTAATGCCCACAGGCATGAGGAATAGAGTCACTTGGAAGAAATTCTCAAAGGAAAGAATTGACAGGACTCTGTGGGTCTTGAGAAGCACTCCAGGAGTTAAACAGCATAGGTGTTCACTTCTGCCACTTCCCCAAGCTTCAGTGTCCCCTCTGTAAAATGGAGATTATAATAGTATTATACTTGCTTCTTCGGGTTGGTAGAATTGAAGATTCGTAATTATAAAGTGTCTGGATCGGTGTGGGAAACATATAGAGCTCAGTAAATGATAGCTTTTACCATCCTGGTTACAGGGGGCGGGAGACCCACGCTCTGGTCCGTGTTCTGGCCCTCCTGACTTTATTTACCCCTTCTTAGTTCACCATCCCCGAGCGTCAATTTCCTCATCCACGAAATTGAAATATGGGTTTCCCCATCTGAGCCCAGGGTCCCTTCCCTCAGAAGTCTGAATCAAATATGACTCAAAGATTCTCAGACCGGGTGACTCGGTGCTGGTACCCAGTGGCAGCACTGGGAAACCGAGGGGAGGCGCCCTCTCGGCAGGGCGCACTGAGGGTGACAGCCCTGCCCAGCCCTGCTCCCCCCAGCTTCCCTTCCCGAGTTAAAAGCCGGGTGGGCCTGGCGGTTAGCTATTCCAGGAACTGGAGCGCCAGTCTGGAGAGAGGTGGCACCTAGGCGCCTCGGACGGGCCTTCCACCTGCCTCTTTCGACGCGCCTGGGCCAGGGCGGGATCCGGACCGGGTCAGGGGTGGGTCCAGGGCCCGCGGAGCCCGCTCCGCCCCCGCGGCGTTGCCAAGGCTCCCCGCCTCCGCGGCGAACAGCTGCAGGGGACGTAGGAAGAGGAAGGGGTGGAGCTACCTCGAGGCTGGCGGCGGAGCTGTCAGCCGACTGCAGCGGGACTAACCGGCTGCCCCTAGCGCTGTCCCAAGGGCTTTGGGGCCAGCCAGGGCCTAGACTGGCAGGGCCGGGTCAGGAGACCAGACCGGTCTAGGAAGCCAGGCAATGCCGCGCCACGGAGTAAATCCTGGCCGGAGCCACCCCAGGTCCGGCAGGGAGCAGCGATGGGACAGATCCCTCGGAGTCCCCAGCCTGGGGCTCCTGTGGATGGCGCTGGCATTGGCCCTGCTCGACTCCCTAGTCCTCTGGACTCCCGCGGGGGCCCACCCACTTCCCACCCAAGGCCTTTTCGCCAGTTTCGGTCGCGTAGTGCCCCCGCTCCAGGAAACCTTTGGGTGGTGGAACCTCACCTGCCCAGTTTGCAAAGGCCTGTTCACTGCCATCGACTTTGGACTGCAGGTGAGTGCTGAAGGGACTGTGGAGAAGCAGGCCAAAGGAGAGCGCCAGGGCCTGGGGTCTCAAAGAGCATCCCTCATGGGGAGAGTCTGGTATCCACAAGCCATTAATGAATTTGCTCTCCTTTGGGGACACCCGTGGCTGTTTGCCACCACTACCTCCATTGTGACCTTGTAAAGTAAGGAAAGAGTGCAAATTATATGCTGAGCACTGTGCTAGCCATTTTATAGTTTAAAGCAAGCCTGCAACCTTGTTTGATTACAGCTGTTATCTCCATTTTACAAATGAATAGAGCCCCAGAGGGGTGAAGTCACTTGTCCAAGGCCAGACAACTGGCCAGAGGAGAGATGGGGACTCCCACCCTGTTGTGCCTTTGCCTTGCACTTGGCATCTCCAGCCCTGTGCACCATGCCTGGTACTATCTACTCAAAAGGAACTTGATTTAAGACATATCCAGGGGCGTGGGACTAGATGGGGCTGCCTTAACCCTTGATAGTGTTATGATGAGCACTGGTTGATAGGTGAGCATTGTGAGGCTCCCCAGGTAGACAGGGCCCTGACCCTGTGTGTGTCTCCAAACCCTGGAGAGTTTGTCATGCTGCAGACTGTGTCTGAGGAAGCCAGCTAGGCAAGCAAAGGCCGAAACTGCCACTGGCCACGGAACTGAAGAGGAAGTGCTGGCCTGGTGCCACCTGAGTCTCAGGGCACTCGCTGTGGGAGGTGGGGGTTGGGGGGCTCTGAGTCCAGCCCAGCCCCAGCTGGGATATGAAGGCCCAAAAGGTGGTAGCCAGGGGTTGGCCTAGCCTCTGTGCTCTGTCTCTGACCTCTCACCACTGGGTTTTCCCACCACAGAATGAGGTCAATGTGGCCCGGGTGGGTTCCCTGGCCATCAAGCTGTGCAAGCTATTGAAGATAGCACCACCCGCTGTGTGCGAGTCAGCTGTCCACCTCTTTGAAGATGACATGGTGGAGGTGTGGAGACGCTCAGTACTGAGCCCATCTGAGGCCTGTGGCCTGCTCCTGGGCTCCACCTGTGGGAATTGGGACATTTTCTCATCTTGGAACATCTCTTTGCCAGCCGTGCCGAAGCCATCCCCCAAGCCGCCCAATCCCCCAGCCCCAGGTGCCCCTGTCAGCCGGGTCCTCTTCCTCACTGACCTGCACTGGGATCGGGACTACCTGGAGGGCACAGACCCTGACTGTGAGGACCCACTATGTTGCCGCAGGGGTTCTGGCCTGCCACCCTCCTCCCGCCGGGGTGCTGGATACTGGGGCGAGTACAGCAAGTGTGACCTGCCCCTGCGGACTCTGGAGAGCTTGTTGAGCGGGCTGGGCCCCGCCAGCCCTTTGGATATGGTGTACTGGACAGGAGATATCCCTGCGCACAACGTCTGGCATCAGTCTCGTCAGGACCAGCTGCAGGCCCTGACCACTGTGACAGCCCTTGTGAAGAAGTACTTGGGGCCCGTGCCTGTGTATCCTGCTGTGGGAAACCACGAAAGCACGCCCGTCAATAGCTTCCCTCCCCCCTTCATCGAGGGCAACCAGTCTTCCCGCTGGCTCTATGAGGCGATGGCCAAGGCATGGGAGCCCTGGCTGCCTGCCGAAGCCCTTCGCACCCTCAGGCACGTGAGGCCCTTGGGCAAACAGGAACAGAAAAGAGAGGTGGATGAAAGTGGAGGGAGCAGGGGACCTGGGCGTCACCTCTGACTGCTCTAGCAGGAGTCCTCCCTTCCCCTCCCTGGCCCTCCCTAATCTGACTCCACCTTCCACTTCTGCCCTTATCTCCATCCACCCTCCTTCCCAGGGCTGGCAGCATACCCTCTCCATGCCAGTCTTGGCTGTGCTCATGTTGGCCCTCTGTAGAACGCCTTCCTCTCCTATTTCACATCCCACCTTTGCCCGACTTAGCCAAACCCATGTCATCTTTCCTGAGTGGCCTTTGCTTCCCAGTCTAGCTCATTTTTCTCTCTACTCTGAACTCTTAAAGCCCTTAGCCCTTTGAACCACTCCTCAGCCACTCGGGCCCTATCATCATGCTTTTTGGTCTTGAGCTAGCATGTGAGCTCCTTGAGGGTAGAGATGATGTTCTGTATGCCTCTGCCCTCCATCCAGATGTCTAGTACAGGACTAGGCAAGCAGGACCAGGATTATGAATGAATGTTGACCCCTCGTGTTCACTTTGTTTCAGAACTGGGGGGTTCTATGCCCTTTCCCCATACCCCGGCCTCCGCCTCATCTCTCTCAATATGAATTTTTGTTCCCGCGAGAACTTCTGGCTCTTGATCAACTCCACAGATCCCGCTGGACAGCTCCAGTGGCTGGTGAAGGAGCTTCAAGCTGCTGAGGATCGAGGAGACAAGGTGAGGGGGAGTGGGGAGCCCGGTGGCATAGGTGGCCCGGGGAGGGATAGCAGCAGGCTCTTGCCAGCAGACTCCTGTCTGGAGCTGGAGCACCTGTGAGCAGAGAAGCTTCCAACAATGGTCTTCTCTGAGGGGTTAGCTCCAGGTCCCTCTTAGAAGTTGTTTTGTTCACTCCCCCTCTCTCTGGACAGGAGTACCAGCCAGTACAGAAGAGATGAGTACCGACTATGTTGGCCAGGGCTGTCTGAACACCTCCTTACCCTGATAACTGTCCTCATCTCTCCCCAAAGGTGCACATAATTGGCCACATCCCCCCAGGGCACTGCCTGAAGAGCTGGAGCTGGAATTATTACCGGATTGTAGCCAGGTAGGAGGGAGGTGGGGATAGAAGGGTGAGGAGTCTGATGATCGAAATTCCCTTGAGTCTGTCAACATTCCTGCTGCCGGATCCCGGTGCGGAGGCTACTTATTTGAATGGGATGAAAAAGAAGGCATCCTATCCCCCTCCTCCCTAAAACTTTCTGAATACGGATTCCTGTCTCCTGGCTAGGTACGAGAACATCTTGGCTGGTCAATTCTTTGGCCACACCCACGTGGATGAATTTGAAGTTTTCTATGACGAGGAAACCCTGAGCCGGCCGCTATCTGTAGCCTTCCTGGCACCCAGCGCCACCACTTACATCGGCCTTAATCCTGGTGAGTGATACTGAGGGCAGTTGCTGAAACAGGGGAAATTGGTGGGTTAAAGGGGCAGGGTCGGGGCCTAGGCCAGCAAGGGGCTGGACGTGAGGCCCCTCCCTTCTGTTGCTCCTTCCATCTTCAGCCAGCCCCTCCCTCCCTGCAGGTTACCGGGTCTACCAAATAGATGGCAACTACCCAGGGAGCTCTCACGTGGTCCTAGATCACGAGACCTACATTCTGAACCTGACGCAGGCTAATCAGCCCGGAGCCACTCCACACTGGCGTCTCCTGTACAGGGCTCGAGAAACCTACGGGCTGCCCAACGCGCTGCCTGCTGCCTGGCACGACCTGGTGTACCGCATGCGGGGAGACACGCAGCTATTCCAGACCTTCTGGTTTCTCTACCATAAGGGCCACCCGCCCTCCGAGCCCTGCGGCACACCCTGCCGCCTCGCTACTCTGTGCGCCCAGCTCTCTGCCCGCTCCGACAGCCCTGCTCTGTGTCGCCACCTGTTGTCAAATGTGAGCGTCTCTGAGGTCCGGAGCCTGCGGCCACGCCGACCACTCTGCTAGCACCCAAAGTTGGGAGAATGCGTGTCTTAGGAAGGGAGCAAAAACCCCAGAGGGCCGCTGTGGGAAGAACATCCACGGTGAAGAGCCTGTCCTCGGCCCCAAGTACACAGGGAGACAGCACCTTCTTTCCTAGAGCTGGGTTGGCAAGACATGAAGAAGGGTTGGTGGCTCTGCCTGTTGGCAACATCTAGGCTGTCCTGGAGCTGCTGTCCTTTCCCTGACATGGAGCAGAGGTCTCCGTTGGCACTGCCCTGGGCAGAGCAGGGCGGAGCTGCCGCCCCAGGCCTGTGCTGGCCAACCAAGAACATTATACTGCTGCTGCTGCCTGCCTGGCTGCCAGGCTGTTAAAATAAAGATAAGAGACTGGACTCCAGATCCTCTCCCTCTGTGACTGTCCCAATTTCTTCTCTCAAGGCAGGCAAGGCACAGGCACCTGGGGACACCATCCTGAGGGATCAGGGTGATGGGGCTGATGGTGTGGTGCGGACGCAGGAAGTCACACAGTTCAGTAGGGCAGACAGACTTTATTAGTGTTATCAGTACAGCAGAGGTGCCGTGGGACAGGGGGGAGGGCATCCATGTCTGGACTGGTCCCCTCCTTCTCTCCCTGCTGGACCCCACAAAGATGGGACCTGGCTTAGAAGAATTCCTTCTGCTCCACCTGAAATGTGGGGATGGAAGGGGAGGGGACGGGGGTGGGGGTTGGTGCTGGCCTTGCTTCCTGTTGTTCCTTGAAGGGATCAGAGGTCTCCCTCTCCAGCCCCTAGGCAGGGAACCCAGCTACTGAGTAGGGGCAGTTTGGGAGGGGGGGTGGGGCTGAGGCCTAAGAATAGCCTCTAGGGCCCCTCCCTGCCCTATAGCCTTGAGTTCCCTGGGGCCCAGTGCAAGCAGGTGGAGAGAGAACTGAGGGCTTCAGGGGGTATGGGCCCCCAGACGTTTGGGCTTGAGGGAGCCCCACAGCGACTGCACACCCCTGCGGACAGTCCACCCTACACGGCGGGCAACAGACTCAGCAGGGGGTGCAGGGAGACAGGAGGTGGAGGCCTGGGAGCGGGCATCGAGACACTTTTGGTAGCGGAGCTGCAGAGAGATGGGGGGGCAGTCATTCTCCACGCTGTCCCACCTGGGGTCAGTGTCACCCCCCCCACAACCCCCACTTACCATGCATGCAGCCTGCACAGCTTCTGAGAGGCTGGCAGCATTAGGCTCGCACCAGAACATGTGGCAGCAGAAGGAGGCTGGGCCAGCAGCCATGATGAATGCAAACGTGTGGACATCTCTGCCCACCGCTAGGAAGGAGAGGAAACGTACCCGACACTCTCCCAGCACCGCCTCTGTCTGGAGGGAGGAAAGCCAGTTAGTAAGGAAGAGCCAGACTCTGTGTTCTGTTAGACACATCCTGCTTATTGGCGACTCTTGCCCTCACCCCCAAGTCTCCCCTCCATGGCAAAGCACTGCCATGCCTTCTTCTGCCACCCCAGGTGTTTACCTGCTGATGCAAGATGGTGAGGGTGGCAGGGGCCACACTGACGTGACTCGGCGTCCACTGCTCACGGCTACTGGAGGACAGGACAGACTCCAGGGCCCCATTTATTATGTCTACCCCTAGAAGATAGGGACACAGACATGGCACCACTGGAAGTGGGGAGTGGACACCCCTAATCTACCCTGGACTTTCCAGCTCTGCCCAGTCCAACCCTGGGCCTTTGCTCCACCCCCACTTCACCCACCCACAACCCTTCCCCCCCACCCCCGAGTTCCGCACAGGTTTCCCTTCCTTGGTACTTTCTTCCTCGGCTTCAGGGACTTGCCACTTTTCTGGTTTCTTCCATCTTGAATCCTAATCTGTTTTCTTCACCAATTCTGCTTCTTCTTCCAGTGGCCTGAACAAATCGACCCTTCACCCACCCCCCGCAACAAAGCTCCAACCTCCCCACATTTTACTCCTCCAGTTTCAGAACTTGTACCTCACACAACGACCACCCCCAAACCGGCTCCTCGGGCCAGTCCTTCCCCAAGACCCAACCTTCGTTTTTTTTAAGATACCCATTTGAGGAAATGTTTACTCTTGGGTCACACAGTGTTAAATCATCAAGTGCCTTACAACAATCTCACAATAGATTCTCTTATCGCAGTTCTATAGATAAGGACGCTTATAGAAATCAGGTAATAAACCTTAGGTCATGCGGAGGAATGGGGATCTGAACACTCGCAGTCTGCTTCCAGAGCCTGGGTTCCTAGCCAGCCTTTCCCTGCCTCTTCTCTATATTCCTAGTTTCCAGAAATAGAAGAGTTGTCAAAATCGTAGTTGCCACCTTAGTTTCTATATAGATAAATATAATCTATATAGAAATTATAATTTCTATAATGTGCACAAAGACCAAGGAACCCAAGGATCCGGCTTTTGGATCAATCGACTTTCCCTTGAAACACAATGGTCCCCTCCACTTCTGCTTGCACTCAGCGGAGACCCCAGGCAGCAGCACATAGCGTCGTGGGGGCCTGGGTCCCAGGTCCTGCACACTCAGGACTGCCCTTGTGACCTAGGTATCTTCACCCTTCCAGCAAAGAGCTATGAGTGAACAAGGCCAGCACAAAAGCCCTCAGTGGTCCCTCCTGGGCCCTCTTGCCCCTTTCAGTGCTTTGGGGCTCTCATTAGAAGCAGACCACATGGACTCTTTTTGGCCAGAGGACAAATATCCTCGAAAGTCCTCCCCCACATTGGCCTTGCTCATCTTACCTCTGGCTGGACCAAGGCCAAACTCCCAAGCATGCAAGTGCTCTAAAAACTGGCCTCATCTGAGCTGTCAAGCCTCATGTTTTACTGCTCCCAGAGCTGCAAATGACTTACGGAGCATTTATTAACATCTCATCTTGGCAAATGCCCTACGAGGCAGGTGGGGAGTACAAACTGAGAGAAGGGGATGCCCTCGAGGGACACAGACTGTCACTGAGGGGCAAGCTTCTGTCTGGAGTGCACCTCACCTTTCCCCCTTGACTGAGAAACTCCCTATTCAAATCCTCCAGGGTTCACCCATGCCCTACCTGGGAAGCCTTCCCTGCCTCAAGGCAGAGAGAGGGTGTTGCAGGGTCGACTCTTAGCAAAACATCTTGTAACTGATGGAAAACCTTTTCCACATCAACTGGCCATCTCGAGGACAAAAACCAAGTTTCATTCATCTCTGTGTTGCCAATCCTAGCACAGGGCTTATCTACTGAAGAAGGACTTCCAGACATGTGACCAAGTCACCCGCAAGACAACTTGTGCCTGTGCACCCAAACTGGGATAACCAAGTAAGCTGGGAGTCCACAGAAGGGCATCAATGCAAGTAGGAGTGGGTGGGCCAGGTCAGACTGCAGAGAGCTGTGATGTTCATGACACTGAGGCCAGTCAATAGAAAGTCTCAAAGATCATGAGCTGTGGATGAGACATCAAAGTCAAACTGCTTAAGAAGCAGACGGAGCTGTAAGGGTGGGGCCTGGCCTCACAGTGTGGGTAGGATCGGCCAGGAAGTGGGGAAAGAAGTGGAGGAACAGGGCCTGGAAAAAGCCTGAGTTGGCAACAACTCAGGACTGAAACCTGCACCCTAACTCCTACCCCTACACTCCCTCCTCATCCTTCTGTCCAATTTTTCTGTCTGTCAGTTATTGCCTTCCAGCATACTCCACAACTTATTTTATTGTCTGTCTCTCCTGGCTAGGTGTCAGCTACTTGAAGGCAAGAATCTTTGTCAGTTTTGCTCATTAACATATACCAAGAACCTAGAGTAGTGGCTGGCACAAACCAGGCAGTCAGTAGTTGTTTGTTGAGTAAATGAATAGTGCAGCTTTAGCAGGAGCCAATGTTAAACCCCTGGAGGTTAGAAAGGGAGCAGACAGCCCTGGCAGGGTGGCTCCGTTTGTTAGAGCGCCATCTCAATACACCAAGGTTGCAGTTTCCATCTCTCGCCGAGGCACGTATAAGAATTAACCACTAAGTGCATAAATCAGTGGAACAGCAAATCGATGTTTCTCTCTCTATATCTCAAATCAATAAGTTTAAGAGAGAAGAAAAGGGAGCAGAATATAAAGCAAGAAGTGAACTTAGAGCCTACTAGTGCGAAAGAACTAGCTTCATCAGAGCAGACCCACTGAGCTGATGGGCAACAGGAGGGTTGCAGACAGATGAGTAAATGTAGTGAGAACCAGTGTAAGGTGGCAGGCGAATATGGGAGAAGGGGTAAGGGCTGGAAGAGGCAACAAGGGTTTCGAAGTTGAAGGTGGGACAGAGAAGGAAATGAGAGCAAAAATGTAGGGGTCAGCAGAACCTCGTTCCTGACCCCTCAGCATACTTCTCTCACCTCCAGCTCCATGTCTGTAGCAGTCCTATTGGACCCAGCTGGAAATTCAGCTTTCCTTCGAACTCCAGCTCAATCCCTACCCTTTCTAAGAAGGATTCACTCATTAAATGTCAAGATGCTGGTCATTAGAGTCAGCCTGGTTTCCGGGGAAGAGGAAAGAACTAAAGGTGACCAGGGTTTGAGTCCTAGGACTACCATCCCCTGACTGTCATCTAAGGTAAGTCTCATTCATGCTTTCATTCATTCAACCATTCACCAAACATCGTTGAGGTCTTCCTGGTGCCTTTTGACATGACAACCAACCACTTCTTGAAACAGTCTTTTTTCCTCTGAACTCCCCTTCTGCTCTCACTGTCCTCGGCAGTTTCACCCTCTTCCACCATCCATTAAACGCTGGAGGGCCTCAAGGCTAGGCCTGGGCTCATTTCCCTTTTCACAGCAGACTGCCCACTTTCCGGGGTCAGTTTCCTCTACACTCATGGCCTCGATTACCTCTATAACCCAATAATGCCCACAGTTGTATCTCTACCCCAGACCTCTCCTCTGAATCCAGCTGCCTACTTGAGTGTGCCACTCAGCTTCCCCAAGCCATCTCATATTCTGCATGTTTTTATGTATTTATTTGTTTGTTTGTTTGTTTATTTATTTCAGAGAGAAAGGAAGGGCTAAGGGGTGTGGGGGGTGTGGGGGAAGAGAGAGAGAGAGAGAGCATTGATCAGTTGCCTCCTATATGTGGACGGAACCTACAACCTAGGCATGTGCCCTGAACAGGAACCGAACCCATGATCTTTTGGTTTAAGGGCCAATGCTCCAACCAACTGAGCCACACTGGCCAGGGCTCAAACTCTGTGTGTTTAAAATTGAACTCACAATCAACAACCTAAAACTGGCCTCCTCCAAGGTCAACCTTTTCAGAATGGCACTGCTCTCCACTCAGTTCAAAAGCCAGGAACCCAGGAGTCACCCTTAATGCCTCTGTCCCTCACCCCACAGTCAATCAATCACCAAGGCTTATTGATTTCAATGGTCTAAATGGGTCTCTCTCTCTTTCTCTTTTTTGGCCACCTGTCTAAATACCTCTTGAACCGACACACTCCTTTTCATTTCTATCAGAGTCCAAGATATGCTCCATGCTGGCCACCACCACTGCAAGATCCTCCTGAGTTCTCTACATCCACTTCCACCTACTGAACACTCTCCTTGGCATGCTATAGCCAAAGTAAGCTTTACAAAATTCAAATCTGGCTATGCCAAGAGCTCTCCTAAAAACTCTTCCAGAGCTCCTTGCTGCTCTTGGGGTGAAGAACACATCGTTAACATGGCCTGAAGCTTCCACGCGGCCTGACCACTGCTCAGCTCCCAGTCACATCTGGCACCACTCTCCCCCTCTCAGTGCCTCTGAAGTGCCAAAGCATCGTCTGCTTTGGGTCACCACACACGCTCTTCATTATGCCTGGAACAATCTTCCCCTGCCTGACTCCGACCTCCATCCCACGTTACCACATTAGTTCCTCTTCACTTTTTATCTCAGTTCAAATGTCACTTTTCTCAAGTAAGTCTTTCCTGACTCCCTGGACTAAAAGGTTTCTGTTACATAGTTTCATAGCACCCTACTACTTTCTTTCAATGAATAACTCTATCTACAACTATACATTTATTTGTGTGATTTGACTAGTTCCTGTTTTCTTCTACTGCAACCCTCATGAAAGCAGGACTATGGTCACTGTTCTCCCAGGACCTGGCCCACGGTAGGCTTCATAGGTATTTGCTAAGTGAATGAACAAATAAATAACAGGTGCTGTGGATGCACCGGAAATATAAATCAGAGAGTCTCTACCTTCAGTTTTCATATCTATAAAATGGGAATTATCATAATCACAACCTCATAGGGTCATCAAGAATTAAATGACCTAAGATGTAAGAAAGCACTTCACAAGCAATGAAGCATGTGGCAAAGATGCTCACTGCTTCCTCTGCAGATGCTCACCGTCTGTGGTTGGTGCTGTAATACCAAATCCCACTCCCGCTGCTGCCTGGTGTCTCCAGTCACCTAAGACCTGCCTCCCAACGTAATCAAAGCTTTTCTGCAGGATTCAGGAGTGGGTCTCCCTATGTGCCTGGTTCACTGGCTCACACTCAGTGAAGGTATGTCAACTGCTGTGATATGCAGGACACAGAGTACAGCTGGGACAGAGGTACAGGAGGTGGGATGCATGTTGAAGGACAGGGTAACATCGAGCATGAGAAAAGTCTGGTAAAAGAAGCACTGGGAGGCAGAGGGTAGGAGCAGCACTTCGGGATCAAGGTGGTGGTGCCCGAGTGAAGGAGAACATACATACCAACAGGTTTAGCAACAGGAACGTTCCCCAGGTAATAGACTTGGAACTTTTGCACCAACTCATTCTTAGGCGCTGGAAATTCCACTGTGGGGAAGATGAGGAGGATCAATCCTGCTCCCCCCAGGCCCCGCCACCAGGATATGAGCTGGACGTTCAAGCCAAGGCCCTTCCTCCACCCTTTCCTCCTTCCTCCCTTTAACCAAAGTCCCTCCACTTATTTGATCCAAAGAATGTAGTGTCCATTTTTCTATCATGTCTGTCCAATAGCTCATGTCTCTTTTTAGGTCACTCCACCTTTGCCAACAAAGCTGAGCTGGATGTGGAGGGGTTGTGACACTGACCTTGGAAAGGGACGTCTACAAGTTTAGAGTGGTCCAGGGAGAGTCCATTTACCAAACAGCGGGCATTGCGCCGTTCAGCCATGATCTAAGGAAGGGAGGAGAGGAAGAAAGGAGTGAAGGAGGGCCTATTAAGGCTTCCTTGCCCTGGAGCCTCCCACCCCACTCAGTGACCCCACCCACACCCTTGTAGAGCAAAGGTGGCAGCTAATCCAGGGAGCAGACAGGGTCGTGCCTTAGAGCAGATCTCATGCAGGCTGGTGGCGATGTTCTTGGCTGGTGCCTCACAGCGAAACACGTGGCACTTGAGCATCTGGGTCAGCTTATCACGAGCTACATAGGCAAAGTCCCTGTTGATGGAGGGGCACCTCAGTGTCTCACAGTGCCATCCAGTGCTGAGCCTCGTTCCCACCACACCCACACCCTCCTCCTGGGCTTCTGCCCTCAGACAGTGTCCTGTGGGTACTGCCTCTGCCTGGAGGACAGACAGGCCAGCATGCCGAGGTGGGGGGAGAGTGGGTGAGCACAGTGGGCAGGAAGGGGTGGGGCATAACAGAGGAATCAGGGTGCTCTGAGGCATCAGGTCCAGGTGTGGGAGGAAGGGGGAGGTAAACAGGCACAGTACCTCTCTCTGGGTCCGGCAGCACAAGAGAGGCAAAGAACAGAGTCAGGGAGGAGGGCCCACTCTGGCTGCTGGATAAGCCCCCACCCTAGGGCCCCAGGCTCTGCGCCCACCTTCCACTGTCCCGCCCGACGCCCCACACGCGAATGCTGACGATGGGCTGGGCGTGCAGCAGGGCCTGACTCTGTGGCTCCACCAGCTTTAGCGTCTCATCCTCCAGCTGCAGCAGCAGATCCTTTCCCTGCAGGCCCAGGAAGCAGGCACTCATTGGTGCCCCAGCTTGGAAGGTGGCTGAGCTCTGCCACCTCCAGCTCAGAGGAGGTCGGCCACAGCTCTGGGACCCTTGCTTGGGTGTCAGATCACCCACCCTGCAGGCTGCACTTGAGTACAGGTCACACCTGTCATCACTTCCTCCTTTCATCCTCCCCATCCTGGTGAGACAACCATCTCCCAAGGTCCCGACCTGGGGTCACATATCCATCTTACAGGGCTGTCACTTGGGTGGGTCAACACCTCCCTCCCCCAGCCCCTGCCTGGGCAGCTCAGCTCCCTCATCTCTCACACTTTCTTTCCTTCACTTCTCCACCGCACCCCACCCCATACCACACCCCACCACCTGGGACCCTCACCTCCCCCCAGCCCCCAGACATGGGGTCGTGCAGATTGTTTTTGTGGTAGCAGAGCTGACGGATGCAGTTGTTGACAGCCACGCTGCTGCGTCCAGGGGCCAGCTCCTCCTCGGTCATCTCCACCCAGCCTAGGGAGCGCACGGCAAAACACTGCCAGACACAGAAGAGGGGGTGGGGGGTAGAGAGTCTGAGTTGCAACTGGAGGAGTGTCAAAACAGGACACAGGGGGCTTTGCTGAGACCAGAGGAGTCCCCAACTCAGAACGTGGTGGGTGGGTGTTCTAAGCTAAGACTGAGAAACTCCCCAAACAGCATATAGTTGGCAGGAGGGGTGATGGTCTCAGAGGAGACCCCTGCTAGTACAAGGAAGCATCTGAGCCAAGCTTGGAAGGGCCCCCTGTCAGGCCACAGGTTGCATTCAAAACTGAAGGTCCTCCAGCCCAGACACAGGGTTCTGTGCTGAGACTGTAAGAGCTCCTAACTGAGGACCTGGGGACCTACAATGAGACCAGAGATGCCACCCAGGACATGACACAAGGGGCTCTCCTGCACACAGAGGGGCCCTAGGCTGGGGCGTGGACGACGGTCTTGCACAAACCTTGATCCCTGGGTTGGCATTCCTTTGGGGCAGCTTCTCCTCCTCTTGGGGCAATGGCTCTGGACTGGAGGCAGATGGTAACACTTGGTACAGGAGCTCTGTCAAAGCCTCTTCCAAACAGACTCATCCCACTGCCAGCCCACTGCACTGAGCTTTCCCCCTCACCTGAGGCTCTGAGCTGGGAAGGGCAGTGTCCCCTCCTCAGGGTCCTTCAATCCCAAATCCATTGGGGCTTCCTCACTGGGTTCATCCTTAGGAAGAAGAAAGAGGAATGAGGGCCAAAATCATGCCCCTTCTGCAGCTCCCTCATTGTGAAGTTGGTCCCCCCACTCACCTTCCAAAATTCTCCATCCTCATAGCCTTCTCTGTGGGCAAAGCCTGTCCAGGTGAGCTAGGAGGGGGCAAGGGAGGGATGAATGGGCAGCTCGTCTTGCTCCAGCAACACCACCCCTGCACCCCAGTTAAAATGCAACAGGTCTGTGAGCCTTACCTGGGACTCCTCTCGGGGGCTGCTCCCCTGGGAGGGGGAGGCCCGGCCAGGGGGCTCCCACTGGGTGGTCCCTGTCGGGATGTGCCAGTAGTAAGTCCCTGAGGTGTCCTGAACTCTCATCCATCCAGCCGGCAGGTCGGAATCCGTCTCGAAGGCGTTCGGGTTCCAGAAGGAATCTGCGAGGTGGAGGTCTGGTGAGAGTCTGCCCACCCAAAAAGCAGACAGCGGGAGCTTACGCCCAGTCCCCTCCCTACAACCCCACAGTGGAGGAGGGTAGAGGAAGGGTTCCAGTACAACATGCTTCCTGATTCCTCCTAGAGTCTACAGTCTGGAGTCACCACACAGGGGCTGCCAGCAGGGAACATGGCTCAGGCCTCCCCCTGGGCCCTGCTCCTGGCTGACGTGGCCACACGCAGGGCAGAAGGAAGGCAGAGAGAAGGGAGGGAGGTTAGATGACCCCAAATGGCCTTCTGTCATACATATCTCAGTGTATCTCAGGTGCACACCGTTACCAGCTCCTGCACACACATGTGCACAGACACACAAACCCTACCACACACCTGTGCAGCCACCACAAACACAATGGTAAGTGCACACAGAAAATGGACAAACACACACACACCAACTCCAGCCATACACTAATGCAGACCCCATACACAGGGGTGTGCGCACACACAGTTATATATACCAACCCTGGACACAGACAGGGACCACACACACAATGACTTCCAAAACATGTGCAGGCACCACACAGCGAGTGCACATGCAGACACAACATACAGCAACCTCTGCCACATGTGTGTGGACACCAGAGGCACTCACACCCTGACCCTTAAGATGCAGACAAACATTTTGTGCACATGCTCGCACACGGAGCACCTGTGACATACGTCCCTCCCCCCCAGCCCAACAACACCACTTCAGCCCCACGGCCCCGCTCACGCCTCCTCCGCCTCTGCCCTCCCGGCCAGCCCCAGCCCCCCTCATGCCCAGCCCCGTGTGGCCCCTCACCTGGGCTGCTGTCCTGCAGGATGATGGCCAGGAAAAAGTCCTGGGAGAACATGGCGCTCGTTCCCAGCCCCTCCTGCCTCCACCCTCCCTCCTCACAGCCCCTCCAGCCCAGCCAGCTGGGCTCACAGCCTGGTGCTGGGCTGCAGAGAAAAGCTCATCCCACCCCCTTCTCACCAGGGCAGAGCGCCTGCCAGGCAAGATCCTCCTCCGCCTGGAGCTCACTAGGGAGGGGCCAGGACCACCACGGGAGGGGACCTTCTTGGGGTGAGGAGGGAGGGTGCTCCTGTGACCCCAGCCCTTCCTACTCACATCTCTTCTTTCTAATCCTGGCTCCCCTCCCCCAACCCCAAATCTCCATGCCACCCTACCCCACACTGGTCACCTCAGTGCCACAATCAAGCCCTGTCTTAGGGACACGGGGAGGCTCAGCCTCTTGGGAAATAGCCCAGCCACCTGGGACCCTGCAAGCCTGGAGCTCTCAGCACAGTCAGGGTGTGGCTTCAAGGCTCTCAAGGCCTCCCTTCCCCAGAACTTGCCTAAGAGTCTGAGTCTGAGATTGGACCTTGAGGGTCTGGACCCCAGCAAGCTTAGGGCTGGGCTTGGGGCTTCCCAGTACCAACCCCCTCACCTGCTGGGGACCAGCTAGGCTGCAGCGTCTCCTCGGCAACCGCAGCACCAGGGCCAGCTGGGAGCGCCCAGTCTGCTGACGTGCTCTGCGTTACCAGGGAAACCAGGAATCCTGACTGGTCCAAGAGGCAGCACTGAGGGACAGGCAGTCCCCAGACCCAGGCTGCTGAGCAACCAGGCGCACAGAGGGGCTGGGAGTGGGCGTGGTTACATCAAGGTGGCTGCACACCTGAGGTGAGTTATTTGGGCAGGCATCTCACCACCCTCACCTTCAAAACGAGGTAGGCCCACAGAGGAGGCTCTTCCTGCCCATCCAGCCTTCTAGGCAGCCATAACCACCTCTTCTCTCCCACCCTCCCCTTACTCAGGCCCTAAGGAATTGAAATGTCTGCTTTCCCCCAGATACCTTCCATTGCCTTCTGGGCTCAACTGCCAAACCTTCCAAAACATCAGCACCTAGGGCAGCCGTGGCCTCCACAGCCACACTCTTCTTTATGAAGGTCATATACTTCTTAAATCTGAGGACCAATTTACCGTCTTCTGAGTCACACACACCAATCCATCTGCCATCCCTTATCAGCCTGTACCTTCCCACTTTAAAGAGCTTCTTCCTTCCGATCTGGCCTGGAGGGGCCACTCTCCTGCCCTGACCATCTGGGAGGCCCTTCTGGAGCTTGGCACATCTCCTCCAAGCACTACCTACCTCCAAGCCACTATGATAACCCAGACTACTAATATCTCCTACCTGGACCATTGCGGCAGCTTCACAGTGGTCTCCCTCTAGTCTAGCCCCCTCCAGTCTGGGCTGCACACTACAGTCTGGATGATTGTTCTGAAAGGCTCAGCTAATGAAGTTACTCTCCAGTTTAATATTCTTAATTGTCATCTCCTTGCCTTCAGGATGGAATTCAAATCCCCCCACAGAGTTTGGGTGCTATCAGGAGCCCCTAACCTGTCTCTCAGCCTATCTCTGACCATCCTCAAACCCTTTCTCTCTCTCCCTGCTTGGGGCATGCCCCTCATCCTCTCCAAGCCCAGCTTCCCTCCCCTCTGTCCTTGCCTGGCTATTACCAACTCCTCCTTCAGGCATCAACGTAAAGGTCACTTCTCTAAACTAACCCACCCCACTGCCTCCAAGCACCAACACAGGCAGGGATAGGTGCCCCACCTGCACCTCCCCCACCCCAGAGTGCATCATGCTGATTCTAACTGCCTGTGTACTTCTGACTCCCCTCTAGACTGGGAGTGCCATGAGAGCAGTAACACCTGTCCCGTGTAGTATGCATTTCCACCCCTTAGGACAAGGCCTGGCACAGAGTACGGACCCCACACAGGTAGTCAAGTTCATTCAGGCACTCATTCATTCATGCACTTATGCATTCAGTCAACAACTTTGTGGAGATCTTAAAATGGGAAGAATAAAATAATTTTTGGCCCTGGCTGGTGTGGCTCAGTAGATTGAGCGCCGATCTGCGAACCGAAGGGTCTCTGGTTTGATTCCCAGTCGGGGCACCTGCCTGGGTTGCAGGCCAGGTCCCCTGTTGGGGGCGTGAGAGAGGCAACCAACTGATGTTTCTCATTCTTTCTTTCTCCCTCCCTTTTCCTCTCTCTAAAAGTAAATAAGTAAAATCTTTAAAAATATATTTTAAAAATAACATTTTTGCTCAATTATAGCCCATTCCTCCAGAGTCTAGACCCACTGTGCTGTCTTCATGGTAACACAGCCACGAAAGAGTGAGCCCTTCCTCAGTCTAGCCCCACCGCCACCCTCAATTTCCACAGCCTCCAAGGTCACTGCCCATGCCTGGCACGAACTTCCCAGGTCTCCAGCAGTTCTACCCTTCAGCTCCCAGAAAGTTCACAGGTGTGGCCGCCACAGTAGCCATCCCAGGAGCCCCTGAACAACCAGGTCCTCCATTATTTGGCCTCTGACTTACAGCCCTCAGGCAGAGGATGCAGACTAGCAACCTGCATGCAGACTGTGGAAATCATCAGATCAATTGTGTGTGGCTCACACAGTGCTTTTAAAAAACAGAACCGATTGTTAACATTTAGAAATTGGGACAGTTCACATGAATATCTAGTTTTCAGTTTCCCTTGAAAAGTTACAGAAACTGGCTCCACTGAGACTACGTTTTCCAAGCACAGCCCTAAAAGTAACAAACTGGACTGGAAGAGCAGCTGTTCCCTTTAAAGGGGTCCAGGCAATGACCATCGAAGGCCACTAACATCACAAAAAAGAGAGGCAGTCAGACTTGACCTTTGATAGAAGAACTCAGTACCACCTGTAAAGTGTTCTTGAAAAAACAAAATGCAAAAAACTCTCAAATCTAAATCTGATCAAGGCTCTAGAACTCACTACCAATTTACAGGAAATTCAGGGGAAGGGGAACATGTCCAGCACCACGATAGGGAGAGAATGTGCGAATCCGACCATGAAAAAACCCAGGGCAGACACCACAGTGGCTTCAGTTAAAAAACAACTACAAGCAAAAATAAAGACACAGATGGAGGGATAACATAGAGATCAAAAGAAACTTTAAGAGACATATCAACCA
Organism: Macrotus californicus; assembly: GCA_007922815.1. Taxonomy (NCBI): domain Eukaryota; kingdom Metazoa; phylum Chordata; class Mammalia; order Chiroptera; family Phyllostomidae; genus Macrotus; species Macrotus californicus. The sequence continues at coordinate 89,588 of VMDR010001330.1, read as the reverse complement.
GCAAAAAGGTCAGGGCCTATTTGCATTTTGATTCAAACAATAAAATCTTTTTAAAAGGCAGGGAAGGACATTTATTAGACAACTGGGGAAATGTAAACACTGACTGAATATATGATGATATTAAGGAATTGTTGTTAAATTTTTATAGACATGATAATGGTATTGTGAATTTGTTTAAAGAGCTTTGTCTCGACCCTGCCAGTGTGGCTCAGTTGGTTAGGCACCACCTCGCAGGCTGAAAGGCTGCTGGTTCGATTCCCAGTTGGGGTACATGCCTGGGTTTCGGGTTCTGTCCCCAGTCAGGGCACATGAGGAAGGCAACCGATCGTCTCCATGTTTCTCTCCCTCTCTTTCTCCTCCCTCCCTTCCCCTCTCTTTAAAAAAATTTAAAGAGTTTCACCTCTTAGAAACGTTTGGGCAAACATTTATGAATAAAAACATTTGTTTCAAAATGACCTAGGCTAGGTAGGGCCCAGGAGCAGGAGGGGGTACAGATGTGGCAAGATTAGGCAGGTGTTGATAATCATTGAAACTGCCTAATAGGTAAATAAGGCTCGTTATTCTCTCTACTTTTGTATATGTGTAAAAGTGTCCACAAAAAGAGTTTTGAAAGGGGACAGTGTGCTGCCCTCGGCTCATCTGAACTCCGTGCTCCCTGCAAAGGTTCCACAGTTTGTGGTCTGGCTATGGTGCTTACCACCTGGTGTGGGGGAGTCTTTCCTAATCTCCTAATCTTTACTTAGACCCCCATCAACCAAATGCCCATCTTGTGGCTACAGCCCATTATCTCTCCCCTGTGCTGTCTCGACTCTGTCCACATCTCTATGAGATATTAGCAAATGTGAAGGCTCAGCTTATTTAAAAGGGACATATTTAATGATCAGTCCTTGGAGTCTGAATATCGATTATTCTGCCCTGGACCTCACAAAGAAGCATATGTTTATTGTTCCTTTGTTTCCTAACTTTTATGTCAGTATCTTATTCCTGATACAAAGTATTCAAAGCAGGATCCTTGCAATGCCCAGCATGTTGCACATAGCACCCCCATCTTCCCAATAGGCCTCTGTAGGGAGGTGCTGCTGCTCCCTCTAGACCTGGCCTGTTAAAATCTGGCCCAAGGCGTCTTGGTTCGTACTGCTGTGGGCAATAGCAGGCTGTCACCGGCCCACAGCTCAGGTCTGCATTCAGCCCTGGTTTAGATCCCGGTTCTACTCTGATCTCAGACTCTCTGTGATTTTGGGAAAGCCACTAAATCTCTCCAGGCCTCTTTTTTGCCATCCATAATATGGGCATAATAATGGTATCTACCTCACAGCATTGTAAAGATTAATTATGATAGTTCTGAACACAGGGCCAGTACCTGGTAAATGCCCCATAAACGGACCTACCCCCCTGTCCATCAGGGTATGCATGACAATGGAGTGATCAACTTTTTCAAGTATTCTCTGAAGGTAGAAATGGTTTCCTTCAGGGAACCCTGGATATAGTCTGCTGAGGATACACATGCTCTGTGGCCCCCACTCAGACTGGCCTTGGCCTCTGTATGGAGAAGCCTGCCCTCTGCCCTCTCGCCCTCCCACATTCCCCATGTCAACCTCCACAAGGTACCTGTGTCCTCCGGGGAGCCATACGAGGGGCTGCCCTGGGATAAGGTAGCCCAGCTTGAGTCCTCGTCACTGGCTGCACTGTTCCGCATGCCAAACAGGAGGCTGGCACTCTTGCTGTGCTCCCGGGGCCCGTCTGCAAGAGCCTGGGGCCCAGGGGGCACGTCCACACTCTCCAGAGGCTCAGGCAGCCCTGGAGGAGAAGACAAGTCCTCCTCTTCTTCCTCATCCTCTTCCTCATCATCTTCCTCGGCCTCCCCTGCCGCCTTCTCCTCTCCCTCATCTGGCCCCTGATCTTGGGTGCTGATGATCAGGCCGGGTCCTCGGAGCCCTCGGTTGGCCGCATTGTGGGCAGAAAGCTCCAGCTCAGAGTACAGGTGCATCAGGCCTTTGGGGCCCAAGGGTGCCATCTCAGGCTCCTGACTGGCCTCCTCTGCCAGGGTCAAGGTCACATTTCGGTTCTGGTCACGGTGGGCCGTGGCAGCCCGCCGGAGCTGGTTCTGGCCCTCCTTTAGCCACTTGGCATTGGCAGGGCCCGGCTCAGGCCCACCACCCTCCCCCATGGCACTGCGCAAGTCTTTGGGTCCCACGGCTGTGGCCTGCAGCTTGGCGTTGAGCAGCTGGTTGTGGGCAGCGTGCAGGGGCAGGGGCAAGCTCAGGGCAGGGCCTCCGTGGCTGTTTGCGTTAATGGCCGACTGGCTCAGTGATGATGGAACAGACATGGCCTTGGAAGATCCTGCAGGGCAGGGGGTAGGGGTTGGGGGGAAAGGGAAGACCATGTTTAGCCTCCAGGTCAGGAGAGCAGCACTTCTGCCTCTGCCCCAGGGCTGCACCCCATACCTCCTCATCTCCCTTACACTCAGTAGGCCAGCACACACTGCTCCGAGTCCTGTGAGCTATTTTCGCATAAGCATGACTGAGCTTAACTCCGGTCCCCATCTCCACCATCCCTATCACAGGCTAGGCCCAGGCCCACAGTCCACCCCACCCCCAAATCCCCAGCCCTGAGCTCCCTAGGAGAGCACAACCAACCCTGCTTTTCCCTCAACCCCAACAGCAGAGCCTTCACACAATGGCTCTCTGTGCATCCCCACCCCCAGCTCATCTGACTAGGGCTTACTGTGCCAGGGACACAGCTGACGTGGGCCTGGCTCATGTGTTCCAAACACTGGACACTGACTGCCCCCTTCCTCCTGCCACACTACTATCCACAGTCCCACCATCAAGCTCCCCAGGCTGGGCCCAACCAGACTCACACCCAACTAGGGACTGTGAGGACAGGAAAGAGCGGCAGACCCAGCCCTCAGGACAGGGCCCTTGGAAGGCAGGTCACAAAGGAAAGGCCTTGGCTGGCTCCCATTCATGGTTCCTTTGGCCAGTTGAAGCTATGCTTTGGTGATTGTTTCTATAAAGTATCTCACTTCGGGCACTAGCCACTATGCCAGCCACTATATTAACCCAAGCCTGGGTCACAGAAGGAACCTTTGACCTGGACCCTCCAATCTGTTACCTTCTCATTGAGACCTTCCTAAACAACCTTTTAAAACTGCAGGGCACTATGCGCCCCTCAGCAATCCCCAAATCTTCCCTAGCACCAAGTACCATCTGATAAGCTACTATTATTACTACTACTACTATTATTATTGCTTTTTAAAAATTATCGTCTCCTCCTGACAATAATTTCCATCCCATGCAGTGAGGATTTTGTCTTTTTTCCAGTGCAGTGTTCCTAGATCTTAGCACAGTCCTGGCACAGAGGAGGGCCTCCACTATCAGTTGTTGAGTCGGCGTGGGAGCGTGACCCCCATCTCCTCCAGGCCCCATTTCGGCACCTCCTCTGCCGGTTCCAGAAAACACACTTTGGTCATGTTGCTGAGTCTCAACCAGTGCCCAGGGTGCCCCAACCAAACTCCACCTGCCCTTCAGCTGAGGGGACCTCTTCCTCCACAGTGACAACCCACCCATCCTGTCCCCTCGGACCCCCTCCTCCCTCCTCACAAGCCCTTCGTGAACCACCTTGTCCACCTACCTGTCCTTCCAGCCCTGTCACCGAGCGGCCCCACCCTCAAGCCCCCATTCCATCCTCCCTGACCTTCCACTACTGGGCTGCTCTCCTTCCCTGACCCCCACTATAAAGTGCTTGCTCACTGGACTCTCACTGGCCCCCCACATCACAGGTCACACTCCCTGATTGACCACTTCCCAATTCTCTCTCAGCCCCTACCATGTTACCTTCCCCTTCCCTGATACTATCACTCAAATTCTCTCTCTACTTGCCCCCTCCCCCAACACAACTCTCCCTCACTGACTGCCCCCTAAATGCCCACCTTTCTCTCTGACTCCCACTGTACAGTTCTTTATCCTGAATTTCTCATCTGACAGTTCTCAATCTCCCATTCCCCACTGAGAAGTTGTTCTGCTCCCTGACCCTCTACCCCAGTTCTCTCTGCGGCCTCACAGGAGCGCCCAGCTCTGAGCACAGGTTCCAGCGAGGTGTTTTAGGCGGCCGGGCAAGGCTCTGCCGTCCCTCAGGTGTGGTGGTCCTGAGGAGCTATGGCAGGAGCCATAGCTCACCTTTCTCTCCCTTCTAGCTCCTCAGACTCTAGCACAATGCTACGCACACATCTGTGAGCAAAATGGAAAAAGGCTCCTATCTGTGTCTGCCTCACGTGTAACTGCTGGTCTGCTCGGCGTGGCTCCACCTGGGCAATGAGAAAAGTCGTGGTCACCGGCACAAATGAGAAGAATAAACAGCTCTGCCTCTATCCAAAGTCACAGTAGTCTTCCAAAAATGGAAACCAGACTGTGTAATTCCCCGGTTCAAAAAATCGGATGGCTCACCGCTGCCTTTAGAATGGCGTCCGCGCTCATTAGCAGGATACCAAGAGCCCCGTGAGCCAGCACTGGTGACCTCTCGGACCTCGTCCTGCCCCCTGCCTCCTTCACACCTGACACACCAGCCACATGGAATATGGTGGACTCTAGAGCATGTCTGACACTCATCGTCCTGGCTATATGCTTGCCCTCAGCCTTGGAATTCTATCTCCCCTCATGAGAACCTCTGCTTCGTGTTTCAGAGCTTGGCCCAGTGGTCACAGCTGCTGAGTAAGTCTTTCCTGTTCAGTCCTTTCTCCCTGACCTCAAGTGACCATTCCCTCCTTTGTGTCTCACAACACCCAGGACTACATCCTATCAGAACTTCACATTCCCATCAACAATGGGAACGCACCATGCACCTGCCACAGAGCAGGCCCTCAGTGTGGACGGAAGGGGGAATGGATGGGACAGACGGGGTGAGAGGAACAAGGACACTCAAAACTCATTGGGAAGAGACACTAAGACAGGCTTGTGTGGCCCCATGGGCTGTGGATGGGCAATGGAGTGTAGAGAGGGTGCTGGAGAATGATAAAGGGTCCCTGAGAAGAAAGTAAGATGGGCCTGGGGTAACGGACAGGTATGGGCTGAGATCCAGGGGAAAAAGGAGTGAGGATGTTGGCTTTATTGGACATCCTGGCTCTTATGCTGTTCAAGTGCGGCACCTCTATGAGTTTCAGGAGGTGGAAGACCTGTGACTCTGTCAAGCTCATGACAAGCCCTTCCCTGAAGCAGTGGTGTATGGAGCCAGTTCTTTCAGAGGTCAGGCTGGAACCCACCACCTTAGCACTTGGAAGTGTGCTCTGGGAAGGGCACACACACTGTGAGGCTGGGACAGTGAAGAGCCAGGCTGGCTTCAGGGCAACCCTGTTCATCTCTGGTCACCAGGGCAGAAAGTACTGGAGGAGAATGGGGAAGTTCTGAGGTGATGGTGACCACACTGCCTTTGAGATCAAAGGATGACCAGCTGCCCAATATCTTCAAAAGGTGTACAATCCAACCTTTTCTCTCTCACTGGGGCTATCCATACCTGGAGCCCCTCAAAGGAGAGAAAGAGCCAAATGGATTCTGGCTCAAGGCAGGTAGCTGAGCAGGGGATTCAGAGCAGAAACTAAGAGTGGCCACTAAGCCTGAAGAAGCTGATATCAGATCACCGTAGAGGGGGAAATCCTGATCAAGGTCGAGGGTCTCCTAACCTGGCAGCTTACTATAACCCAGGCACTGTACATGGCAGGGGAAGGAGTGATGAATAGTAAAGAAATGGTTTCTCCCCAACGGAACTCAGTTTAGTGATGCAACAGTCTTTGAACAACTCATACAATGCATTGTAACACCAGTGTCTACAATGGCACCTAAAACGCTCCCTATTTGTTGAATAAATGACTGAGTCTTATGGTGGGGGAGAAACAGAGTGCTACAGGATCCTGAAGCTTACTCTAGCCTAGACATCAGCAAAGACCTTCCTGAGGAAGGGCCTTTTTAGCCAAGACATAACACAACTCTCCTTTGACCACCCCCTGCACTTCCCCACCCTCTCAGAGGATGACCACCCACTCCTAATGCACAGCGGAAATGAAGGCCATCAGTCGAGAATGTCCTCAAATGTGCAAACTTGGGGACTTCAGGACCTATCCTTTTCTCTCTTTCCTAAAACTAGCTGCATCACCTACCATTTGGATCCCTTCGTTCACGCCTTCCAGGAATTTTGTACCACTGTTTATGCATGTTCTTTTCTATATAATCAAACTCTCCTTCTCAATGGGATCAACTATCTCCCAAGTTAAAAACCATCTTTTTTTGGCCCAACACCTGTCCTCCAGGGCCACTTGCTGCTCTTTCTCTTAAACACAAGCCCCCCCCCTACACACACCCGCCATTTCTTCACCTCACACTCATTTCTCAACCCTTTCTAATCCTGCCTCCATTCCCAACACACTTCTGTAGCAGTTCCAACCAAGGTCAACATGACCCCTATGTCATTAACCCAACAGACACTCACAGTCCTCATCTGGGTTGGACTCCCTGCACATTTGATGCCATGGGTCTCTCATCCAACTTTCATCCTGGGCTTCCACGTGCTACATCTCCTGGTTTTCTTCCTGCACTCTAGTTTCTGTCTGGTGGCTTCTTAGACTTCTTTGCTGGCTCATCTCCCTATATCAGCTGGAGTTCCTCATGGCTTGTTCTTATTCCCTTTTGTCTTTCTCGCCTGCTATTGGATGTAGGTATTCATTCACGCCCACAGCTTTACTTACCACCTGTACACGAATGACTTCCAAACTTACACCTCCTTCAGACCCCTCATCTGAGCTCCAGACATGTACATTTCTTTCTATTCAACATCTCCACTTGGATGTCTCAAAGTAATCTCAAACTACCATACCCATTCATGTTTCCTTTGCTCACCCCTAACTGGTCCTCTTTCAGGATCCTGGCTTATGGAATGATATGATCAACCATCCTGTTGTACAAACCAGAAGTAAGGGTACCATCCTTGACACTATCTTCTCCCTTACTCCCCATATTCAATCCATCCCCAGATACTGACAATTTTCTCTCCAAAAACATTTCTAGATTTGATCTACTCTCCATACCCACTACCATCAATAATCTGCATCAAGAACAAAGACTTTAAGACCAAAATTTGTAACATGGTCTCAACTGTCCTGCTCAGTCTGATCCCTGACTTCCTGGCCAGCTTTGGCACTCTGCTCTCCAGCCTCACTGGCCTTCTTTGATTCCTCAAAAACATCATGTTGTCTCCTTCCATAAGGTATCCACATGTGACTTTCCCTTATGCCTAGAATCTCCTTCCCCTACCCTCAGCCTAACTCATACTCAGCCTTTACTTCTCATTTCAAATGTCATGTTCTCAGAGAAGCCTTCCTTGACCCTCTCTCCCTACCCACCAGACCAATTGAGCTCTTGTGTGTTCCCAAGACACCACTCACCACCTTTCCTTCATGGGATTTATTACATCTGTAATTTTATTCTTATCTAATCCCTCCACCACCAGATTGTCAGCTCCATGGGACAAGGACCTGGTCTATTCTGCTCATAATTATGTCTCCAGTGCCTAACACAGTACCTGGTATATATTAAGTGCTCAAAGAACATTTATTGAATGAATAAATGATCAGATAGATGCATTTTTTAAAAGGATCACACTGTGTTGAGAGTAGTTAAGGGGAAGTATGCTGTCAAAGCAGTCAATGAAAAAAGGTGGTAACCTAGACTAAGTTTGGTAGCAGTGGGGATGAAGGGAAATGAATGGATTTGAAAAACATTTAGGTAGTGGATGTGACAGAGCCTGGGAACAGCAGATGTGGAGGGTGAGGGAGTAGAAGTTAATCTAGAATGTTGCCCAGGATTCTAGCCTGGGTAACTGATTAGGAAATAGAATTCCTGAGAGTTAAACGAACAACAGACTTGGAAGAAGGGTAGAGAGGGAAGAGAGGGAAGATAATCAGGGTGCATCTGTAGGTTTGGAATTTCTGTCAGACTTCCAAGGGGGTATTGTGAGGGCAGTTGGATACTGAATCTGCAGTTCAGGAAGGGGGTCTATAAATGTGGGGGGCATCAGCATATGTGTGTAAGGCCTTGGGAGAATACCCACAGAAAAAGTGCAGAATGAGAGAAGATAGCGCAGGACAGAACTAAGAGCCTCACCAACATCTAAAGGAAGAAGAGGTAGCAAATGAGATTAAGAAGGAGCAGACAATGCCCAAAGAGAAACTAGGAAAACCCTTCAAGGAGAATTGACAAACACCACTAAATACTGTGAAAAGGTAAAGGAGAACAGGAAAGTGTCCATTGGAGTTGGCCAGATGGCGGCCTCCGGTGACCTTGGCTTGAGCAGTTTCAGTGGGTGTGAGAGACAGAAGACCCAACCAAGCAGTTTTAAGAATGAATGGGAAGTGAGGAAATGAACATAGCCAGTGTAGACAAGATTTGGGCTTTGAAGAGTGGAGAGAGCTGAACTATGCCAGAGGGTCTGGGAATGACAAACAAACAAACAAACAGGCAGATTCAAGATATATTGGGAATAACCTCTCAACTGGCAGTGGAAAAACGGATCCTAATGAGTGCTTCTGTGAGTGCTAGGCCTCCTGGCTAGGCTGGGGACACAGTCAGCCCCAGGGCACACTTCTCCGTCCCCAAGAGCGACAGAATGCGGCTTGACAGATTCCAGGCCTGGGACCTGCAGGAAAACCTGCAGCCTCTGCCTACCTCACCCTATGTCCCCTTCCCAGCCCTTGACCTCCCCTCCCCCCATTCACCATCCCCCCGTAGCTGCTGGCTTCCCGTCCCCTATATCGCCCCCTATTCATCCCGGAGAGGCAGGAGGTAAAGGTCGGGGAGGGACGACCTGAGGACCTAGGTGGAGTCTACAAGGGGAGTATAGGAGATGGTGGGAATGCGCACGATGAAAGGACCGCCCGCGGGGATGGGGCCTGGCCGGGGGATCCGGGCCGCCAAGGAAAAGGGGCTGCAGGGTCCGCGGGCCGCTGGGGGTTGAAATCTGGCCGCCGGGGCTGGGCCCGAGCCGGGGCAGCTCCTACCTGCGCGGGGAGGCCCCAGGCCCAGGTGGCGGAGGTGGCTCAGGCTGCGGGGCTGCGGCTCCGCGGCGGCTTCTCCATCACAACATCCCCCGCCCAGGAGCGCGCGGGCCGCGGGGCCGCGCGCCGAGCCGCGGGAGCGCGCGCGGGCGGGGGCGGGGCGCCATCTTGGGTCGGGCGCGCGAACCCGAGCTCCTCCGGGCGGCCACGGCCCGGGCGTCGGGGAGGCCCACCCAACGCGACTCTCCGGCCCCGGCGAGCCCAAGGCCCAATCTCCTCAGCAGCCTCCCTCCCGGGGCGCGGCTCCGGAGTTCCAAAGCGCAGCTCCCGCCTCTGCCGGCCCGACCCGCCCCATCCCGGCGCCGCCCTCCGCCCCGGGCCCCGGACTCGTTCCCGCGTGGCCGAGGGCCCTGCCCCGCAGCCCCGCCGGCCGCGCACCCAGCGGGTCGGAGCGAGGCGGCTGTGGCCGGGGAGAGTCTGCGGAGGCAGCCCCCTCGCCGTCCGGGGGGAGCCGATCGGGACGAGCGCGGGCGACGCTAGCAGCTCCTACTCGGCGAGCGCTCGCCCTGGGCCCGGCGCGGTGTCCAAGCCCGTGCGTGCCTGAGTCCCCGCTCGGCCTGTGCAGTCGCCCCCGCGGTCACCCTCGTTTTTCAGGGGCGGATGCTGGGGTTCGGAAAGCTAAAGCGGCTTGCCTGCAGTCACAAGGCGGTGAAGTCGGACGGGAGCCCTACCCTGCTGCTGAACGTAGAGCGTTGGCACCAAGACCACTCAGATGTCCATAAATCGCCCCCCCGTAGAAATTTTAAAAAAGCAAAGAGGAAAAGGAGAATGTGGGTGAAAAGCGTGAAGGAAGTAGCTGTGGGGCACAGTATTCACTGCGGACTCCCTGGGGAGGGGTCCGTGAGATCGATGTCCAGAGGCCATCACACATCATGAGGGGGACGTGACCATCCAGAAACCTCATGGCTCCTTGCTTTAAGGCAGAGATTTCAGTGTCTTGTAGCTTCTAACTATTGCACAGCTGACTGGGGATTCCCTCAAGGTGATTAAAACTAAAGGTGTTCACATCGCAGTTCATTTTTTCATCCCCGTTATTGGCCTTCCAAGAACTTCCACTGGAGCGAAGAAGAATGCTCCCCCAGACCCCCAGCGCACACGGCGCTCGCCCCCGGAAGCAGCTCCACTGCATCCATCCCAGTGAATGGCACCCCCGGGTTTTGCCTAAGCCAGAAACCTCAAGATCATCTCTGACTATACTTTCACTTGACTTGAGGTAATATGTAAATGTTTTAACTTTTTATTATGGAAAATTTCAAATATATATAAAAGCAGATAGAACAGTAATAAACCCTCCTATAACACCATCACTAAGTTTCAACAATTATCAACTCCTGACCAAGAATTTATTATGATTTGACAAATATCTATGATATATGAACTATGTACCAGGTCCCAAGCTAGGCCCTAGAGATCCAAAGATGAATCAGATTTGACTAACACAAGCTGGAGGATATAACCTCTGACCTTTGTCCATGAAAGATGAGTAAGAGTTACCCAGAAGAAGAAAGGTGTCTTCATTCATTCATTCTCTTTCAACAAATAATTATTAATGTGTGAGCACTGTCCTTGGTGCTGGGAACACATAAAGAAAGAAAATTCAGTCCTTACCCTTTTGAAGCTAGAATAATGAGAAAACAACATTAAACATGTGATTAGAATGTGATGAGTACGTTGAAGGAGATGTATATGATGCTATGTGCGTAAACTAAATTTGACCTGGAAAGGTTTAGGAAGGTATTTCATAAGGAAGTGGCACTTACGTGAGGGGAATGGGGTGAAGGAGGTAGAGGTCAGACAAGGGAAGAGAAAGTTATTCTAAGTCAAAGGAGAAACACAAGAAGGCCAATGCGGGTGACAGTGGAGGAGAAGGGCATAAGACAAGCTGGAAAGGCAGTAGGTGCCAAATCAAGGAGGGCCTTGTATGATATACTTTGGGTTTTGGACTTTATGTTAAGGGCAATGGAAAAACATCAAAGGATTTGAGACAGGGGAGTAGTATGTTCATCCTCGAATGTTAGATCACTTCTGAGTGGATAAAAGATAGGAAGAGAGCAAAATTGGCAGCGTGGGGACCAGTTAGGAAGCAATTGTTGTAGTCTAGGTGGGAGATGACTCTAGTTGTAGGAGTAGGGGTTGAGAAAATTGCATGAGTTTAATAAACAAGACGTAGAATTCACAGATATTAGTGATCAATAGATTGATTAACTATGGAAGTGTGAAGGACAGGATGACTTCCAGATTTCTGCTTGAGCAATTAAAAAAAAAATCCAGCCCTGGCCAGTGTGGCTCAGCTGGTTGGGCATCGTCCCACAGGCCAAAAGGTCATGGGTTCTATTTCTGGCCAGGGCACATGCCTCGGTTGTGGGTTCAGTCCCCCAGTTGGAGTGTGTATGAAGGACAACCAATCAATGTTTCTCTCTTGCATTGATGTTTCTCTCCCTCTTTTTCTTCCTCCCGTTCCCTCTCTCTAAAATCAATAAGCATGTCCCCAGTGAAGATAACAAAAAATCCAGAAATAGCATCAGTTTACAAACAGCCCACTAGAATACTCGTCTTCCCAGTCCCATTGGGCAGGAGGGCTGCAGTATCCAGGGAAATTTCTTCAGGTAAACAGAGGCATACAGGTAGGATGGTGACAGTGGGGAGAGGCATCTAATTAGCTAAGATTCAAAAAGGAAAATGTGCAGTTCACAGGCTGTGCAGTTTGACCCACACACAGTTTTCCTGAATCCTTGATCTCCTCCTTGGTCTACGAAGCCTCCTGATCAATGGGGATTCAACCTGTGCCTTTCATCCCTACTTTCAGTATTGTATCTCTTCCTGCATCTAATCCTCTCAGTGGCCTAGGAGCAAACAATAGCCTATGAACCAGCTCAGATGCTGGGTGTGGTTCTACCCAATGTGGGTCCCAGGCAGTAATCTATTAAAATTATTACCTTGGAACTATCAAGAAAAGCTTGAATTAGAAGCCAATCTATCCAGAATCACTTATCAAGAGCACTGACTTTATGCATCATGAGGCAGTTGGCACCCAAGTCACCTATATATGGAAGAATAGAGCTTTTCTCTCTGTTAGCACCCAGGACACCTAATAGAGCAATGATAGTCTTTTCTACCATTACATATAAGCATTGCTTGGATATTGTAATGTTTTATAGTTGATCTAATCAGCCCTGCTTCTTCTGGGCGGTTGTTATCATTTGGAAAATCTATAAGGAATAAAGTCTTCCCACGTATTATATGGGGTGGAATTCATAAGTCAGATGCTAGGTCTGGCAAGGACTTCCCTAACAGCATTCTTCAGCAGGACTATTCCAGCGCATTCCCAGGAAGAGCACATAGGGAGAGAAAAGGGTTGAGGACTAAACTCTGGGAATGTCTGCATTTGAGGAGCCAGCGGAGGAAAAGAAGGCCAAGAAGAAAGCTGAGAAGAAACAGAGAGTAAGAGGGGAATCAGGAGAGAGTAGTCATGGAAGAAACCCAAGGGAGGGAAAATTTTCCAGGAGGAAGAAGCGGTCAACAGCATCAAATGCAGCAAAGATTCCCAATGAGGTCAAGGCAAAAAAGTATCCTTTGAATTTGGTGACATGGAGGACATGGAAACCCATGATGTGATCAGAAATGTGAGCAGAAAATGGAGGCAGAAGCCACAATGCAAAGAGTGGAAAAAAATGGAAATGAGGAAGTAGAATGAGTAAGTGCGGAATCCCTTTTAGAGCAATTCAGAAGAAAGAATAGGCAGTAGCTGGAAAGTGATATGCACTTAAAGATTCTGGTTCATCTTTTTAAAAAACATGGTATAAACTTGAACATGGGTATGCACTACAAAAAGATCCCAGCAGAAAAGATGAATTTAAAAGTAAAGAAAAAAGATGGTGAGAGAGAGTGAGACCCTGCAGATGAGAAGAGGTGGCAACAAGGACTCATGAGAAGAATTGGACACTTTATAAGCTAAGGAGATAGGGGTGAGGACAAAGGTGTAAATAGAGTAATCAATAAAGTGTGGGCAGACAAGAGGTTGAAATATTTCATGCCTAGTGATGTCAGGATTTTCAGTCGAGCTGAGGAGGGAAGGAGGGTTGGGTGGAGAACAAGAAAAACCTTACAAGGTAAGTATTATCCTGTCATGAACGTGTTGTTGCCTCTGTTATTGTTATCCGTGCAGCATCCATTCGCCCTTTTATTGGCAACAGCACATCGGTTTTCTTTGAAGCCCATCCCCTTCCCGCTCTAAGTCTATGTCGTTCAAAAAGGAATCACCCAAGTTCCACCACCCCCTTCAATGTTGGGCCCCTAACCAATGATTAGATCAAAGTGATCAATTCAGAGATAGGCACATGACTCCCCTTGTCTAAAAACCCCCCACTGTGTCTCCATTGCCCCAAAGACAGACAAAACCCATGCTTCCTAGCTGACATGGAACCTCCTCTCCCATGAGCTGAGAAGCCCCTGCCTCCTTCTCCAGCCTCAGCTCCCACCAGCTGTCCCCTGTGCTCAGCCCTGCTGAGCAGTGGTTGTTCCCTGGCTATCTCTTCTGCCCTGTTTTTTGGCTTGTGTTGCCTCTTCTGCCTGTAATGCTCCCTGGCATTGTAGAATATATATTTGCTAAAGGAATTACATACATTCTACTCATCTTTTAAAATTCAGCTCAAGTGTTATGTCATATATGAGGCCTTTTCTAATCTACTCACCATCTCATGTATTACTGGCTCTGCTCTCTTTGAATATATATAGTCTTCCATTTTTTTAAAGATAAGTCACAGAGATTTTATTTACTTATTTTTTTAAATCCTCACCCAAGGATATATCCATTGATATGGGGGATGGGGGAGAGAAACATCAATGTAAGAGAGAAACAGCAACCAATCACCTCCCACACACACCTCGACCAAGGATTGAACCCTCAAGCTTTTGGTATATGGGTCCTGGGTGAAACCTCAGAGGCCTAGTTTCATCCCCTGCTACCATTCCTCCCTCCCCAGTCATCGAGGCTGGTGGAGTAGCCTGGTGCCTGTCAGGAGACATGTTATGGACTGGCCTCCCGGGGCAAAGCCCAGTGTGTCAGTGTCCCATCTTACCCACAAAAGCCCCACAAAGCCAGGGGCCACTCGTCATGAGCGGCTGACACTAAGTCAGATAAGGCCATGTGCCAGAGTATGGGTCTACTTTCAGGGCCCCTTTCTGAGAGAATCCAAGGGTTGGGTTTGAATCCATATTCATTGTCAATGGGAGATGGGTGGTATTATATCCATTTTATGGAAAAGGCCATTGAGGCTAGGATATGAAAGCTAAGAGTAAGGGCCCCCTCTTAAAGTCTGAGGCTAAAACAAACCAGACCAATCTCTAATCTCTGCTGGGTTGAAAAGGTAGAAGAGGAAAATGGTCTCCCCTAAGATCCACTTGCCTATAGTCCAGACCCACTCCCCAGTCAAATGGTTGTCAGTAAGTTTGGAGCCTAAAGCCTTGGTCCATTTATGACCAGAAAAGAACCAACAACTGCAGCCTCCACCAAAACACTACACCCTCTAGGCCCACATTCACAGAGGCCAAAGGGTAGGCGGCAGGACTACCCAGGAGCAGTGTTCTGCAAACGTGTCTCGTGGTGCCAAGTCCCTGAATCACTCCTCCTCTCTCCCCATCTTGCTTCTCTTGTTTCCCCACTTCAACTTCATTCCTCTTGTTATGCCTAACTCATTGCAACCAAAGCCTTCTTCTGAAATAGTGCTGCCAGAACCACCTGGAACCACAATTTGAGGGCCTCCATGGCCCTCACATAGCAACTCTGAGCCAATCCACTTGGCACATGAATAGCTGCCCCTGGCCCTATTTTCCCAATGTCTTGGGGCTAACCTGTGGTCAGTTACTAGCAGGCTTGGTCAGAGTCCCTGCTCTGCCTCTTACTTGCTGTGTAAACACAGCAGTTCCTTCTACTTTTGGTCTTCTGTTTCCTCCAGTGTGTAGATAGTCCAGAAGTCAGTTTCAGATCTGGGCTTAGGATCACCTGGGCAGAAATGAGGTGTATCCCTCAGCCCTCCCTTCCCTTGCTTTCCACAGCCTCATCTGAGCTAGAGAGCCTCAAAAGAGATGTTACTACCTTCTCAATTCAAAGAAAGAAATCAGACTGTTCCACAATCAGGGCCCTTGATTCAAGCCAAGAAGCCCTCTGGTTTTATTGTAAGGAAAATGGGGAGAAGTGTCTGGACCAGAGTCACATCAGAATTCCTATCAGTGAGTGCAGCCCAGGAGGCTGTTTACTCTCTGGGGCTGGGGAAG
This sequence comes from Macrotus californicus, assembly GCA_007922815.1. Taxonomy (NCBI): domain Eukaryota; kingdom Metazoa; phylum Chordata; class Mammalia; order Chiroptera; family Phyllostomidae; genus Macrotus; species Macrotus californicus. Next base: position 74,218 of record VMDR010001330.1, on the reverse strand, counting down.
GGCCTTGGCTGCACTCAGTTGCTCCACGTCACTGTAGCAGTACAAATTAGGGCCATGGATGAGGTACAAGCCGGAGCCATTGGCAGAACACGAATTGGGACCAAGGGACTTTGCCACACACAGGGCACCATCAACCTTCTCGTGGGGCCAAGGAAGCTCTGTCCATGTGGCTTGAGCTCCTAACTTCAGGTCCAGCCACCACAGCTTCGGTCCTGGGAAGAAGGCACCAGATATAACATGGCTTCCACATCATGAGGATCCTGACTTAACCCTTCTCAGGTCTTGATGGGAATCTGTGCTATGGAGAAGTAGTAGAACAAGCCACCCCTGGGCACCCAGATGCCCCTCACCTGCCATGATGTGGAGTCGAGAAGATCCAGGACAGACAAAGGCTGCATCCACAGCCTCAAGGTTGATCCCATGAGGGCTCCCTAATTCCTTCTCCAGCCGTTTTGGATAACCATCTACTAGGGTATAGCCTCCCTTCGTTAGGAAGATGTATACCTGAGTGCCCTGGAGGACAAAATACCTTAGTCAGCGTAGAGCTGGATCTTCTCCCAGTCTTTACCTCAAGCCTCTCTCCCAACACATACCTGGATCAGATAGAGTTTGTCATCCCAAGAAAAGGTAGCATCCACTGTTGAAGGACCATTGGGCCACTGATGGGCAATGGGCCAGCTATGCCACCCATCCTTGCTGGTGTCCAAACGCCAGTAGTGGGACCCTGTAGGGTATCAGAGGCACCTCTGGTACTGGTGGTAAAAGGCCAGGTAGTAAAGAAACAAGGACAGATGTTGGGGATGAGTCCTGAGAGGAAGGAGAGAATGTATTCAGAGGCCAAGAGGAAAGAAGACACATAAGAAGGGGTAGAGAAGGACTTGACTGGCAAAGTTAGGCACTGTGACCTGATTGGAACTGGAGTGAGCAGGGGCCTGACAGAAGGGCAAGAATGAAGAACAGTGGCCAAGGCTAATGTTATGGGGTTTGTTGGGGGCTCCCTATGCATCTCAGATGTCCATGTGCAGAGATGTTATAGACAATGAGGGATAGTGAGCAGAGTTAAAAGGAAAGCACCACAGTAAGCTACCAATGAGTGCTCTCACTCTGGCAATACTCTCTGATCCCTGGTGAGAGGGTGGGGGCAGGAAAGTGAGGGAGTAGCCAGAGCAGCACCGGTCTAAGCTCCCACTTACCTTTTCTTTCTCAGCCCCCTTCACTTACACTTCTGGTTCCCTCCTCCATTGAAATTGTTCTTTTCAAGGGCACCAGCATCCTTCAACTTTGCCTAATCTACTGGTCCCATGACCCACTCTCTGTTTTACTCTACCTCTCAGCAACGTTTGACTGCTCACAACTCCCTTCTTTAAATATCTTGTTTGGATCCCGGCACCTGTGACACCAGACTCCCCCGTGTTCTTATCTTCTTCACTCTTCTTCTCTTCAGCCTGATGTCCAATACTGGAATCCCCTACCTTGGGCATCGTTTCTATACTCACTCTCTTGGTGATTTTACCCAGTCCAGGACTTTAAATACCATCTACGTGCTGATGACTTTCAGTCTGTTCCCTTCAGCTCTAAGGGACCAGTGTGGACAGACTGGAGCGCTAACCTGCTCCTTCACTGTGCTCCAGCCTGTCCACACTGGTTAGGCCTCCCTTCCTGATTCCTCAAAGTATTTGCTGTCCACCCTGCCTAAAATGCTTTCCCTCTGTTTTATTACTAAAAAAAAGAAAATCAGCTCAGCTCAAAAAAAATCACTTTAGAAGAGGGTCCTATTGTTTTCCTCACCTCTATCCCATTGTCCTGTCTTATTTTCTTTACAGCTTTTTTGGACACAATTTTATATTTTAAAACATCAATGACTTTTAAATTTATTTATACTAGTTCCAAATGGTATTTGGACATAAGGAACATTCTGATGTTCATAGAACACTTCACAGCTATTAATTCTCCTTAACAGTATTCTCTTTCCTTCCTTATCTTTCTTATTGTCCTGTCCCCCTCTGGCAGGCTCTCTGAGGGCAGGTGTCCTGTCTGCTATGCTGATTACTATACTCCAGTGTCTAGAACGATCCCCAGTGCCTATCAGGCTCTTCATCATGTTTGTTGGTGTTCTTGAAGTAGCTACAAGTTATCTTTATAGCTGCTTACTGGGCATGTCATATCCACCTTCCCCTTATGCTGAAACTACCCTGCTCACAGTCCTTATTTTGAGAGCCAGAGCTATGCTACTCTTTGTGCAGGAGAGTAAGGGATGAGCCCCTGACCCATCCATCATAGGCTGACCAGCAATGACTTTAATGAATTGGGATAAAAATATTTTCCTCTCTGGAAATCTGACTAAGAAAAACTGGGCAAATTAGGCAGTTATCAGTTGGACCTGAGACTGAAAGATCATGAACAGGGAAAAGGTGGAGAAGACATGGTGGGCCATGTGCAAGCCAAAGTCATGGAAAAGAAGAAAGAAAAGACAAGAAGCTATGAGGTAGAGAAAAGAGAAAGATTTATCAAAGAGAGGAGAGGGCCATCTCTGTGCAGAGTAGTTGGGCCACACTGGTGTTTTCACCAAGATAGTGAGTTCTCCCTCACCTGGGTATTCTTAACATAATGGTGTTCTCTCTGTGCCGTGGAACATACCTAATACTTTCGATTTAGGACTTCACCTGCATTCGATTCATGGCCATATGGCCTTGAGGTTCTATGATCTCTCCTTGGCTGTGTTCTCACTACATCTTTGTGTGGTCACTGTGACCCTGTTTTCTCAATCTCTCTCCCCTCCCCCCCGTGTGTGTGTGTGTGTGTGTGTTTTCCCAGTGGCCCCATGCTGTCACCATAGCTGCTTATTCTCCTGATACTTAAGTGTTTTTACTATGGTGTATATTCTCAGTATAGGTCTATATTTTCACTGCAGGTGTTTCATCACTGATGTATATTCTCAGTACAGCATGTGTTCCTGTTGAAGGGATATGCTCTCCCTGTGACTGTGTATTTTTCATTATAGCTTAGTTGTCATATCTGATCAGATTTGTCCAGGGGTTAGATACAAAAAAGATTTTCACTACTCTATGTTATTACAGATCATGCATATGACTTAGGATGAGTGTAATGTGGTTGTTCACTCTGTATCATGGAGCTGTTCTCGTGTGAATCAACTCTTGTTATTACCTGCCTGACTAACCCCAGAACACCCCAGCTTTTTGCCAATTATTGCCACAAGTCTGAAGAGAGGAGACCACTACACACAGAGGAGAAACCTCTGGCTAATGAAGCTATCTCCTAAAGGTCTAAGGGACCCAACAGTTCTTGGCTGGTTTTGGTACCGGGAACATCTCATACCCAGGTAATGCTGTTCCCGGAAGCCTAAACATAGGAGCCAAGCACCTGGAAAAAGAAGGAACTCCTGAGAATAAGCTCAGGGGGAACCACAGGACTTGGCAAGACATGCAAGAGCAAAGGCAATATGAGGAGTCACAGGGACCCAGAGAGGTCCAGAGAGAGCACAGACCCGAGAGTAGATGGTACTGGGAGGCAGAATCAGAGGCCTGGGCAATGAGAGACAAGTTGAACAATATGCATCAGAGAAGAAGAAGGATGAAAACAAGCCTTGCCAAGGATGGGAGCTGAGGGACAAAATAAGGGATGCAGTGATGAAAACGGAGAAAAGGTATCAGAGATGGTAGACTGTGAAAGAGATGGGAGGCATATGGAGGGCAGAGGTGGGGGTTTGCGGGCATCTCTCACCACTGAAGGCATAGGTGGCACCATGATTGTCAGACAGCAGTTCAGACAAGGCTAGGTTTGGGCTACAGCGCATACTGCCATAGCCGGAGTGGGTTCCATTTGCATGGCTGGTCATATTCCTGCGTCCATGGCCTGGAACCAGGGTGGGGGGTTGAAATAGACAAAGGGGAACAAAGACAGAGGCCAGAAGTCAGAATGAGATCTGAGGTGGAAGAGATGGCTGGGGTTAGTGGGGTGTAGGCTTTCCAACTGGGAAGAGCCAGGATAGAAATGGGGCTAGGGCAAGGGCCGAAGTCTCACACCACAGGGGTAAGGTGGGAGCTGGGGCGTATGGATGGATTCCAGTGAGTCTCAGGGGCTGGGGCTTTCTCACCTCTTCCAGGGCAGGGAATGAAGTAGTCTCGGATATCCAGAGGGTACCTAGGAAGCACCTCTCCCGTGACAGGGTTGAAGCGCAGGAATTGGTTACCCCGGAAGCAGTAGAAGCGGCCGAGCCATCGAAGGGCAGAAGAGCAGTTCCCAACAGCTGGCCAGTCACGCTTCTTTTTGGTTTTTGTAGCCAAGTCCCAGAACCACGTGTGGTTACCTTTGTCCAATCAGTGAACAAGCATTTGTTGAGTCCGTGCACTGGGCTCAAGGATGGACCAGATACTGTCCTGGCCACATGGAGCTCATAGCCCAGCAGAAAAACAGTTGAAGGAGTGGTTGTACAATAAAATTCAGCAGCCAAGTGTATGTGATCAGCTCAGCAAAGGGTGTGGGAAGAGTCAGAAAAAACTTCCCAGAGAAGGTGATACTTAAACTAAAATCTGAAGCAGAAGGTTCGAGGCAGACAAGAGGGGGAAACAGAACTTCAGATAGAGGAAAGTCTGAAGCAGGAAGGAAATTGGGTGAACAGGGAACAGTATAGAGTTTCTGGAGCTTCATATTCAAGGTAAGAGAATGATGAGAGTCGAGGCTGGTGGATTAGCAGGGACTTGGGCATGGAGAGTCTTGTACGTAAGATTAGGAAACATAGATCAGTTCTAAGGGTCATGGGGAACTTTAGCAGCATTATACCCGGTTACCCTCCCCAGGGTAGTTTTCTCTCCTTCCCCTACTTCACTTGCAGATCATAACTGGCCTATCTCATTCCTTCCTTGGGGAACCATATAGTGGCTGCACCACCACCACCATTCCAACCTCTGCCTCTGTCACCACCAACCCACCATTACTCCCGCCTCTTATTGCAGCCTGGACTGACCTTGGAAGAAGAGGATGCCCTCATCTTTGCATTCTCCACGGTGACATTCCACAGCTGCATCCAGTGGGGATGGGATTCCAGGAAACTCATCTTGCAGCAGCTTTGGATATTCTTTCTCTTTCTTCTCAGGAGGGTACACCCAGATCTTGTCTCCCTGGATACAAAAGCATTCTGCTTTTAACTACGCTCCCCCACATGCTGCCATCCATTTACACACAACGTCTTTGACCTGTTTCACTTATACATTAACCTCCTGCAACCCACACAGTCTCAGTCCATCTGTGGACAGCAATGTGCTGTCCTCTTACACAAATGTATGCCCTCTGTGTAAATCCTGTCACTGTTACCATAACACACACACATATCTGGCTACGCACAACGGACACTCTGATGGCACACCCGCAATGATGCAACACTGTTAGTGTTGGCAAACACATCAAAAATAGTGATCCTGCAGTCATTCAACCATATATACATTCGTTTATCTATTTATGCATGCATTTATTAATTTAAGAGTGACTACTATATACCAGCCATAGGGGATAAAGGGATGGCAAGGTTCTGTCTCTGCCTTCAAGGACTTCACTGTACAAAAGCAGAAAGGACCCTACCATCCTAGCTTTGCAACCATGGAGGCGGGAGCGTGTGGAGTACATTGGGAATATAGGGGATGTGCCTAGTCTACCTAGAGATTTTCTAGAAAGCTTCATGGAGGAGGAAGCATTTGGGCCAAGAACTGAAAACTGAGCAGGGATTTACCAGGTGGACAAATATGGAAAAGGTGTCTCCAGCAGAGGGAACAGCATATACAGAGCATGCTCACAGAACTACATGCAATGCTATGTAGCTGGCAAAGTGATTGTGGCAGGGATGGGAATAAACCTGAAAGGATAACCAAGGGCCAGATCTCCAGATCAATGTGCACCTGGCTTGTAGTAACTGGCTCATGGTGGTACCATTTACTGAAATAGGGAACACAGGAGGAGGGGTTGATTTGTAAGAAAAATACTAAATTCAGTTTTGGGGATGCTGAATTTCAGGTGCCTATGGGATATCTAAGTCAAAGATGTCTGCCTGGAAATTGGAAAGAGAGGTCTGGAGCTTCAGGGAGAAATCTAGCTCTGGCATCCACAGCACAGAAAGTCCTCAGAGCCATGGCAGCGGTAGAGATCACCCAGGCAGGGTGTATGGAAGGGTTGGGATGGATGCCTATGGAACACTCAGGGGCAGCCAAGGATAAGAAGCCTGAGAAAGAACAGGAAAAGAGGTAGAAGGAAAACAAAGCTGGCAGTGAGGGCCACCCCAACTTCATAGTGCCTTTGTGCAAGTTAGGAGAAGGTGCCCTTTCCTCTGAGCAGACTGAGCCAGGGCCAGGGCATGTGACTTGATGAGTGAGGTGGGCTGGATTTCATTTTTTGCTCATCCCTGGTCCAGCTGCCATTGCGTTGTGAACAACCTGGCTACCACACGAAGAGGACCTGATGTGGGTTAATGGACACCAAGGGAAGAAATTGCCACAAAGGAAAGGCTGGCTCACAGTGTGAGGAGTGACAGAGAGGTCCGGACAAACATTGGGACTGAAAAATAGCCATTGAATACTGTGTCTGCCTGGCTCACATGCACACACTCCCTTAGCCTGAGCTTTTTCAAGCACAGAAGGCACAGCGGGAGGAAACCTGAAACTTATTGGTAAGAGCTTCATGCCAGGGCCACTTGGGGGAGAGGCTCTTTTGTGGATTCCAGCACTTTCTGGCCCAGCCCTGACCTTCATCCAGCAATACCTTGATCAGGAAAACCTCTTCATGACCAAGGCGAAAGGCAGCATCCACGGAGTTGGTAAAATCCTTCTGTGTCTCTGAGATCAACTCCCGGGCCCACTGGAAACCTTTCCACACATACTCCCCTGAAAAGCACAATCACTGAGAGACTGGGAACAAAGTCGTGGCCTACTGAAAGAGTTACAGAGAAGCTGTGGGCCAGACTCTCAATGCCTAAGATTTCCCACAGGTAGATAATATACTCTTGGTGAAGGAGATCAAGCCTCAGGTCCCAGATGCCCCAAACTCTGCCTCTCCTACCTTTAAAAAACAGCATGGTCCCATTGCCATTCAGAGTAGTAGCATCAAAGCTCCAGCCATCCGAGCAGAGTTCTGAGGTGGAGGTGGGGAGATGACAAAGTAAAAGACCAGTCAGACGATAAAATGCAGAGACATAGCCAGGTGGATAGTCACACTGAGGGAGTCAAGGCCTCACCAAGTCCATCTGGGCTCAGCTGGATCCTATGCCCACCTTCAGCTCCATTCCCAGAGGCATTAGTTCTAGAGAGAGGACAGAAGGATGTCTGGGTCCAAAGGGCCCAGTCTGTCTTCCTTACCTCCTGACTCCACACTGGCCCAGGCCTAAAGGCTGGCTCTATCCCAAAGCCAGAGACCAGGCTCCAGTCCTCCTTCCCCAGCATCAGCTTTACTCACGGAGGAACAGGGTGGGCAATGGCCAGAGACCAACAGAGGCCCAACAACCCCAGAGCAACTGGTGCTCCCGGTGCCCGAGCCATGCTGACTAGAGAGGCCACAGGACAGCTCTGGTCACCTGGCTGAACTCCTTTTATAGAGATGGCAACAGCACCACCCCCACCTGCAAGCCTGCTGGGAAAGAGCTGTCTCAGGATTAGGCCAATATTGGCTGATTACATCAATGTAAATAAGGTCAAGGTCTTGACAGAAGTCTGAGTCCAAGACTGACTCTTCCCGGCAGGAGGCCCCATCCCCCTTCACTGACTTTTGAACAGCGACTAGCCCATGCCACTGATGCCCAGCTGTGACTCTCATCGCCCTGGTGATGGATCTGGTTGCCCATGATATCAAGGAAGTGGATAGATTGATTGAAGATCACCTTTCTGTGGTTGGATTTACGTCTACAGTGGGGGAGCAGAGAACAGGAGGACACTAACATTTTTGTGCACTGAGCTCCAAGACAACTAAAGACATTGATACTTATATATACTTAGTAATCACACACATACAAACATACTTAGAAAGACTTAGAGAACATCTAGTTCCAAGTTCCAGTAAAGGCCTTTCTGGGGCGTTCCCAAGCTCTTTAGCTTTGCCCCTGATAAGCCAATAAAATTTCATCATTAGCATATAAGCTCCACCCTTGGCCCCACCCTCTCTGGCCAAGAGCTTTGTAACAAACACCTGGGAGGGAAGGATTGACCATAATGGGACAGGAAGAGGTGTCTGTCTTGCAGAGAGCACTGCTGGTAATTAGTCTTTCTTGGTAGTTTCCACATTAAGGGAAAAGTGCTTTATTTACCCAGCACAGAATAAACAGAACTGGAATGGGTTTCACAATATTTAGAGCTGATTCTTGCTGAAATGCTGTCTTCTCAATGAAGCCTTTTATGACCTCTCTATCCAGCCATTTCAAACCTGTTTCTTTCCTTCATGTCACTTAATCAAACTTGTATTTCATCTGTTTGTTTACTCTCTCCACCACAAATAGTATGTGGCATATAATAGGTGCTCAATTATTCCTGTTGAATGAACAATGAATTTCAAGTGCTGACTAGTTGCAGTCAAATTTCTGACAGTTTCCCTTCTGGGGTAAGCGGAATATCAGGCTGTGAGGGTGTGTTATGATGGGAGGCATGTTGGATTGAGGGGTCACAGGTCCCCTTGTCACTGCCCTTTATTGCATGGTCTTGTTTCTCTTTCCTATGGTTATGTTGGCCATCCTGGTGCTGGTCACCGGGCACAACATCCCAGCTCCACGTCCCTCTCTTCTTCTAGTTCTGGGAACTCACTTGTGATCTCTAGTACCTGCCATCTTCAATATTCCCCGAGGCCTTTCTCAAAGCCTGCCCCATTTTCATCTGAGACTCACTGCTGAGTCTGTTATGGGCCAGGCTGACTGGTTCCAGGACCCCTATTTCACTAGCACTACCTGAAAGGGTCCTGATCCCTCTCAGGTGGCTCCATGACCCTGGCATATCCCTATATAACATTAGCAAAGGTCTCAGATCCCTTTTGTTCTCTGCAAGGACTCCTCCCAACAGAAAAACGACGGTTTGTGAGACCTATGGAACAGCACACTACCGGGCTTCTGCCATCAGGTTCAATGTCCTCTCCTGACTTACAAAAGAAAATGTGCCTTGTTAGCATCGTTCTTCTCCAGTGGTTAGTGGGCAAAGCTGGACTTCCCAAGCCCCTGGCAGCATGGGGAACACCACAGCTCCTGCAGCAGATGCCCAACAACCACCTTCTCCACTCTGCAGTTGTCCCTGCCTGGACCTGCTCCCTCTCCCCAACCCCCGCCCCCAGGCTGCTGGGCACTGGTCTCTGGAAACTGCTACTCCCAAGTCCCCCTCACCTCTTCTTCCACTCTTAGCCTCTAAGATCTTATAAAACTATCCTGGGATTCTCCCTCCTGAGCACCTTGCATCAGCAACCCCCTCAACAACTGTTTTTAGATCCAGAACTGTGTCTGTGTGTCCTACAGATTTCACTGAGCCTGCTGGTGGTGGAGGCTTTCCCACTGAGTCACTAACACCCCATGGAACAGAAAGCCCACAGTGAGGGTCTTCAGTAGTCGTTGCATCAGGGCCCTGCTCGGGCCTGCTGGTATAGGGATATGGCCTCCTCTCTGGCCTGCCACGGCTCTTCACGGGGAGATAGTGCACATACTGGCTGACGGGTTTTCAGCTTGGCCTCTTTTTCCCCACACAGCTCTGGTTCCTTCACAGCACCCCTGCACTATCCCAGAAGAGGGCTTTATGGTCTGTTTTTGCTGTTTCCTAATTCACTTGTCTACCCTCAGATGGCTCAGATACCATAATAGGAGCCTTCCTCCCCCTGCCAGGAGCAGGCCAGCAGAGTCTTCTGCATGGCAGGCAGCTCAACCCTAAAGCTCAAATTCTGAGCAGGAGTCGAGAGGCAGAGGACTATCCGTTCAGGAACCTCGGTTGTGGATATGTTGTCCATCTGGTGCTGGTCACAGGGCACAAGGAAGCTCTTCTCAGAGGATCCAAGATCTGGCTGGCCTTGCTTCTCCTCTCACTGGAGGTGACGTTTATTCTTGTCCTGGAGTCCTTCCCAGCTCTCTGACCTGAGCTGAGACAACGTGATCTCCAACTTGCGCCTGAGCGCCCCCTGGAGGCTTCAGGTATCAGTGCGCTCCCACCCTTCAAGGCGAGGCCAGAGCCCAGCTTTTCCTGCCTGAAACCGGCTCTCCACAGGCATCCCCGCTCACCACTGAGGCTTCAGTGGCACAACCCCTTTCTTTGCGAGTCTCTGATGCCCAGGGTGAGTCGGGGGCCCGCGGTTTCTTGCTTGATTTCCTTGGGAATTCAAGCCCAGAAAAATCCATGTGCTTTTCAATGTAGTCTTCTCAGTCCCCCTAACCAGCAGCTCTCTGGCTCCCCACACGGAAGGATCTGAAGGCAGACCTGCCGGTGTCTTCGTGGCCAAAGCTTCCTATTGCATCACCAGGAGCCACATTTCAGCTACACACCGCCCCTCTGTTCCTTGGAATGGCCTTGTCCAGCCTGCCCTCCTGCTGATCTGAGTTCTCTGACCTCAGTCATTTCTCTTGGACCACTGTGACTGACTGGTGTGCTAGACCTGCTGCCCAGGGCTGTGAGCTCCGGGGAGCAGAGACGGCATTCCTCCTGTCCTCAGGCTGAGAAAGCTTAGGGATAAAGTTCCAGGCACCAAAAAGAGCTCACTCACTGCTCCCAAATGACTCCTCCAACACGCACATTTTTTCTGCTTGCTCTGTCTGTAATGGGCTTTCCTACATAGTTCATTCTTGAGTCTCTATGAATAAGTCATTATGACAATAAGTTGCTCATATCTGTGGACACATGCATGTGCCTGGCACTGTGCTAAGCATTTGATAGGGATTATTTCATTAAATCATATATATATATATATATAAAATCTGGCAGATAATGAAATGGTAACATCAGTCCCATTTTACCAATGAGGACACCTATACTAGGCATCCTAGCCAAGTCCCACTGTAAGCAAGTGGTGGAGCCATCACTGAGCTCTGGCTGCCTGACTCCTGGGCGTGTGCTCTGTGCCCTATCAAGGGGTGTGCTGGTCCGTGTTTAAAAGCCAGCCGTCTAGACTGATAAAAGCCCTGACTTGTAACATTCATTAATTTCTGTGGTGTAAATATCATGGCCAACTTGAAGCTACCAACAAGACATGGCCGTGCAGTTGGGAAGAAATGCACAGCGACGTGCTGCTTACTCTATGATGTTTCCACCGTGCAGGTACGATAGGTATAAGTAAGCTCAAGGGCACAGGTCATAGTAAAATGCAGTAAAATCATTAGGAAGTGATGAGTTTTGAGTATTTATTATCTTTGATTTTTAATAAAATGTATTTAGTCTTAAGTTTACTTAATTTAATTTTTAATAATGGCTGGGTTTCAACAACCAGCTGTCAAGATTCCTGTAAACTTGACAATGAGTGCTTGTAAGCCAGTACAAACCAGCTTCAGCACCCTGCTGTCCACCGTGTTGCCTGAAGGGACAGGGTAAGGGTTTTTATGTGACTCGTTTACCCCTGTATCTTTAGCACCTAGCACAGTGCCTGAAACACTGTATGTGTTTAATAAGTGTTGAATCTTGTTGTTCCTACTTCCTAATCACACCTAAAATCTGTCCGCCTCTCCCCGCCTCCCTCACAGTGCAAATACCACCCTTTCTTGTCTAACCACTGACATAGCCTCTGCTTCCCCTCCACAGCACATTCTTTGTAGCACCCCACATCATCTTCAAAAGCGTATCTGAAACCACCTTATACTGCTCAAAAGTCTTTTTTTTCTTGAAGATAAAAGTCAGTTTTAATTCTACTAACCAGAGGATACCATTAACATTTTATCCATTCCAGCTTTTTTCTATTCTTACAACATCCCTTTTAAAACAAAGTTAACAATTTATAAAACCTCTTTTTGTCTTAATAGTGTATCTCAGATATCAGCATTTTAAAAGGATATATACAATTCCATTATATGTTTAAGCAAAATTTTATATAACCATTCCTCGCTGATGTGCATTTAGGGGTTTTTTTGGGGGGGGGTATTTTTCTATTTTAAATAAAGTAATAATCTTTGGTACACACTCCTCTTCATGCCTTTGTCCGATTATTTTCTTAGAAAATATTCCTAGAACTGGAAGACCATAGATGGTTTTAAGGTATCCATGTTCTTCAAGAGGAGCAGTTTAGAGATGCTCAATTGTCTTGTTTTCCATTCTCACTTTTCTTCCCGCAGTCACGGCAACCTCTTTTCATCCTGATCACTTAAATTTTCCATGGTTTACTGTTATACTCCAACTCAGGTCCAAAGTCTTTTCCTGAGTTCAGTGATCCCACTCAGGCTTGACTCTCCACGCTTGTTGCTTTCCTTTCTCCCTCCACCCTGCTCTGCAGTCACCATGGCTTCTCTCAGGTCCTCCAGCACACCGAGATTTGACCCCTCAGGACCTTTGTACCTTCTTCCTTTGTCTGGAAATCTCCACTTTCTTTTTCTCACACAAAGGCAATTTTTTAACAGAAAACAGTAATTTGAGGAGTCCTGTTTACAGATGGTGACCTCGGTGACCCGCCTTCCTGTGAGTATTGTTGGAGGGGATAACAGTGACATCCTCAATCCATCTGACCTTCGTTCCTCAGTGGGCAAGGGCTCAGAGAGCTGACTGGGCCCTGGCCCAGGGGTCTTGGTCCTGTTTCCTCCTGTGGTCAGAGTTTTATGTGGAGGACAGTGATGCCCAGCTCCTTGTATCTCTGGGCCACATCCTGGACAGCCAACATGGCAGCGTATGGAGAGCCCTCATCTCGGTCAGCCTTTACCTTCACCCACCAATCACATGACCGATGGGTTCCTTGCCAGAAAGATTGCAACATGGACAAGAGTAATGGGAGAATGCAAAGATGTGGCAGACACAAAATACATTTTCTCCTTCAGAGACCTGAGGTCTGAGGCTGATGACTGTTCTTCCTTCTCTTCCTTCCCCTTGTGAGCTGCCACTTCTGCACATCTTCTTCAGACTCCACCATTGGAAAAAGAGCTCCACCTCTACTCCTTAACATGGGGGGTTCTCTACCCACCCCGTTTACCCCCACCTGCAGGTCACTGGTCAAGGAGGCCTTCCTTGCCCACTCTCCTTAACGCCATATTCTCTATTTTTATTTATTGTATTCTCTTCCTTCACAATTTGAACACAACTGCCATTTCACATTTAGCTCCATGTGTATACTTGGTTGCCTGCCTTCCCCAGTAAACTATAAGCTCCAGAGGGCCCAGACCATTTCTATCTGTATTCCCACCACTCTGACCCACAGCAAGTGCTCAGAAGTACTCGTCGAATGAATAAATGGACCTGCAGGCCACACATAGCTGTAAGGCTGTTCTCAGCACCAGGCAATCCTGTATAAGCAGGACATGAGCTCTTTCAAGACCACAGAACAACTTTCTTACCTGTCCCAGCAGGGGGCTCTGCTGTAGTCAATTAAGTCAAGGCATAGCCTCCCTGCCAGACACCACCTCCACCTACTTCTGGGCTCCAAGACGTGAGTTGGGAAGAAAATGCCCACAGTGATCATGTCTAGGAGGAAGTGAGTGATCCTACTTTGAGATACCTTCTGCATAGCGAGGCAGTCTACCTAATCTGTTCTCAGGCTGCTAGAAGAGCCATCTGGGGCTTCCCAGCCAAGGAAGTTCACCTTTATTGCCACTTTATTCCCCCTGCTACCTTTAGGGGGCTAGAATGTACACCTGTAAGAGGTTGAGGGCTGGAACTTAGAGCCTCCATCCTCACGCCACTGCTGGCACTTTGCTCATGATAAGAGTGCAGGGGAGGAATAGACCATCACCTGAGAGCTCTCAGGGACGTCTCCACTGGTGCTGAGTGACTGATGGTAGAGCACTATCTCTGCTGGCCAGGGCATGGCCTCAGGCAATCCTACCTGGATCAGGGCCACAAGTGCAGGTCCTGTAAGAACACTTGCCCTAGAATCTTCAGGGAAGTGATTTGTCCCTCCACCTGCCCACCAGATCCCAACCACTGGGGACAAAGACCAGGGAGGTGAACACAACTGAGACTTTCATGTGGTCCATATGGTACCCCCCGATCTCTGCAAAGCCCCCATGGTCTTCCACTGGCACATGAACAGACCTCCCATTTAGCCCCTGGTGCTACACCAGGACGTCTTGAGCTTTCCCATGACCTCACACAACCAACCTTCTCAGACCCATCACGCCCCACATCTTGCTGAGAGCCTTCTCTGCCAGTCATCACACCAGGTGCAAGGGGCATAAGAATGAGCAAGTGCTACAACTTACCAGTTAGGAGTACAACAGATACGGATTCAGGTCTGGGCTCTACTCTTCATCAGCAACGTGCCCTATTTCTGAGTCTCGGCCTTTTGTAGAGACAGAGAATCGTAGTCCCTACTTCCCAAATCACTGAGTGCTGACTGTAATTAGCTCTGGAATTGGCAACAAAACCCTGGCAGACTAGAGCTCAGGAGGGGTTGCTAGGAAAAGGGCAGCAATCTTGAAATGGAAAGCAGAAGGATGAAGCAGGGCTTCAGGGCTTCAGGACCAAGCTCCAAAATTGGCCATGTAGTCTCCCACACCCAGCTTCCACCTGGGCTAGTCCAGGTCTCTAACCCAGGCCTGGCCTCAAGGATTGCTGTCATACCCTGACATGTTCTTCCTACAAGTGCTGGCTGTGTTCAGGGCAAGGGTCCTTTTCCCAGGCTCTTCTCAGCGTGAAGGCAGATAGCCAAAGGACTTACTATTTCTACAGAAGATGCCGGGCCTGGGGATGGGGATTTGGCAGGTGGCTCAGGGTCCCAAGGGTTCACCCTCCCTTGCTCTCCTCTCCTGCAGCTTCTGAAGATCAGGACCCATTTGGGACTCCAGGTGCCATGCCTACCTGCCTGCCTACCTTCCTTTTAGTCCAGAGCTAGTCCCACCACCCCACCCCCTATAGCCCCACCCCACAAGAAAACAACAAAACCACGTGGCGAACACATTTATTTAATATGGGGGGTGGGGTATTGCTGTCTCTGTCAGTGTGTATGGGGTGGTAGGGAGACAACCAGAGGGACTTCGGCCCTGGAGTAAGAGGCTGTTCTGGCCCCAGGCTGGGGGGTGAGGAGCAGACTGAGGGGACAAGGGAGGTGTGTAAAGGGGGTGGGGTGAAGCTCTGCACACATCCTTAGGACCACAGTCCAGACCCACCCAGTCACCAAAGCAAGAACCGAATAAATAAAGTGCAACCGTGGGGGTGGGAGACGGGGAGAGGGAGGGCACCAGGCGCACCCACGCCCACAGCCCACATTCAGTGCTGCCAGGTCTCGCCCACCTGCGGGCCAGACCCTCCTGTCCAATCACCCCAATGTCCATCCCTCCATGAGCCAGGCAGGGCACCTGTGCAGCTACTGGAGGTAGCGATAGGCCTTAAAGCAGTGGTTGCCAGCATCAGCCACCACCACATGGCCATCCGAGGTCAGTGCCAGGCCCTGTGGGCCATACAGTGGCTCTGCAGATGTGTTGATGTAAGACAGGAAGGAGCCAGAGCTGTCGAACACCTGCGGAATGAGTGGAGAATGAGGGAGAGGTGAGATCAGGCCGACGAGATGCATTTTGGGGGTGTGTGAGTGCTCA
Organism: Macrotus californicus; assembly: GCA_007922815.1. Classification (NCBI taxonomy): domain Eukaryota; kingdom Metazoa; phylum Chordata; class Mammalia; order Chiroptera; family Phyllostomidae; genus Macrotus; species Macrotus californicus. Next base: position 58,548 of record VMDR010001330.1, on the reverse strand, counting down.
GGACGCAGCAGGAAACCGCACCCGCATGACATCCTTGGGCCTTCCTCACCTGGATGCGGCTGTTGCCCCAGTCAGCCACGATGATGTTCCCATTGGAGTCCACCGCTACTCCGGTGGGGGCGTTGAACTGCCCGTTGCCCTCACCATGGGAGCCGAACTTGAAGAGGAACTCTCCGTCGGCACTGTACACCTGGCAGGGCAAAGGGCTGGGGACTGGGGACCTGGCCTCACGCAGAGGACAGGGCCTTGGAGGAGGGGGTGAAGCCCCAGGGCTGAGGACCCCCAGATCTGCAGCTACAGCCCAGTTTTTCCCAGGCTTCCCACTCATGCACTCCACTGCTACTGGACATCTCCAGCTGATGCCCCTTGGACATATCTAATCTAACAGCCCATCGTCCCTGGGAAACCAGTTCTGAGCTCTCTTTCAGTGACTGGCAACAGCCATTTGGCCATGAGTCATTCTCAACGCCACCTCCTCCTCTACTTGACAGCCGATGAATTGACACAGCCCCTGATTCGCTCTCAGATCTGTGCCCTATGCACATATTGCCACTGCAGTGGTCCTTGTCTGGATTATTGCAAAAGATTGATCCTCATGCTTCTAGTCCTGCCCCAGCCAGAGGGGCCTTTCTAAAACACACAGGCTGTACCCCCTGCAGTCCTTCAGTGACTCCCCAAGAGAGCAAGCTCCTTAAAGGACACACAAGACTCACTCTCGCAACCCAGTCTGAATTACTGGTAGTTTCATGAACACACTGTAAGGGTTCCCACCTCCAGTTCTTGGCTCCTCTGGTCCCCTTTGCCTCTAATCTTCTCCTTCTTCTCTACCTTCTGGCTAATTACCAATGGTGCTTTGGGTCATTCTCAGTCTCTGCTAGGCCCTCGCATTTCCCTAGACCGCCTTATCACGGAATCTATCACATCATGTTGTAATATCCTGGTTAACTCTTCTCTACTAGACTATAACTAAGAAGGCAAAGGACGTATCTGCTTGATTCATCGCTGTATCCCCATCATGTCTAGCAGAGCGCCTGGGTCAAAGTAGCCAGGCCATAAATGTTCAGTGTGCAAATGAATGATCTCAAGGGGGAAAAAAGGTGAGGGAAGACACTGACCTTCACTGAATGGTTATGGAAGTCCGTCACTACAATCTCATTCTTGTTGTTCACAGCCACAAAATGGGGCCCTGAAAATATAAAGTGGTCTCTAGGGTTATAGCTGGGATACTGAGTGGGATGGGGAAGAATTCCTGTGAAAATAAAGCTGGGGTGTTAGAAGCGTCAGGTCTCTGGGACGACAATGCTAAGGTACAGTGAAGGGAAGTGGTTCTCTAGGGCCAAGACACAGGAGGGGTCATTAGAGCTGGGATACCCAGGGGGTTCTCTGGGACTGGGGATTCAAAGTAGATGTCTGAGTTGTTTTGTAATACCTGCAAAGTGACGGTCAGTGGCCCCACGACCCCCAAAACGGCCAACCAGCTTTCCATTGGGTTGGAAAGTAAAGACACAGCAAGACTTGTTGTCGACCACAATGATATGTCCATTACGGTCTACGGCCACGCCCTTGGGGCCCATGAGGCGGCCAGCTCCAATCTTGGTCTGGAGAAAGGAGATATGCATTAGGGCCTTTATCCTGCCTGCTGGGGAGAGTAGTCCCAGCAGCCTGGCACCAAAGCAGAACTGTGGGCTGGGGATGGACCAATCCAGGACCGACCACCAGGAGGCACTAGAATGATCACGTCAGCCTGATCACCAGGGGTGCTGAGCACAGTGACAGGAAGGTTCTCACCTTGAACTTGCCCTCAGGGGTGAAGATGCTGACCCAACGGTTGTCATAGTCTGCCACAATAATGTCTCCGTTGGTGTCCACTGCCACACCTGTGGGGCGCTGCAGCTGCCCAGGCGAGCGCCCGCGGACCCCAAAGCGGAACTTGAACTGGCCTTCATTGGAGAAAACCTGGAGCAGAGGATCAAGGGAGGGAGGGGCAGGAGGGGAGAGAGTGTGGGCACAGAGGGAAGGGAGCAGGATCCTGAGGGAGGAGACCCCCCAATTCATTCAGTCATTCAACAAGCACTAATAACACTGTGTCAGGGGTACAGAGAAGAATCAGACATGGCTGCAGACCTTAGGGGACATGCAGCAGAGGTGTGAGCGGGATTGTAAGAATATGAAAGGGGTGAGGGAGAGTGGTCAACAAGGGATCCAAGAAAAGAGGATATCTGAGCTGATAGCCAAAAAGGATGCCAAGAGAGAAACTGAGGTTGGCCAATAAAGAAGCAGGAGGAAAGGCATTTCAGCAGAGTGGACAGTATGGAAAAGGCACAGAGTCCGGAAGGAGCCATTTGTCCAGTGCAGGCAGCACTCCCATGAGCAACAGGAGTCAAGGTTCTATCCTGGACGTAACGAGGATTCACCGAAAATTCCTGGGCAGGGGAGTGACAAGATGATATTTGCTTCTGTGATATAAGAAATGTATTCGATCTTTGTCCCCAGTGCCTGGCACAAAGCTCCTCAAAGCCCGGGAATTTCCTGAGTGACAGGAGTGTTCTTTGCCATTCAAAGGAGAACCTTGTGAGCATATGCTACTGCAGTGACCTAGGGTGGGGACCCTAGATAGCCTAGGATGAGGTTGGTCATTACAGAGACCAAATGAGTAAAGAGTTGGAACATAGAGCCCTGCTCACCAACCTCTGGGAAGGTGTGTGTAGGCGCATGTGCGCCAGCACACAAGTTCTATAAAAACTCTTGAACAAGATGTGAGGAACTTCTGGGCTGGTGCTGAGAGGATGGTGCACCCCAGTTCCACAGAAACAGAAGTTCCTGCATTAGGGACTCTTCTAGACCTTGCCCTATGTACCTCTTCATCTACCTGTTCATCTGTATTCCTTATCAAGTCCTTTATGGTAAACTCGTAAACATAAGCCAATGTTTCTCTGAGTTCTGTGAGCCACTCCACCTAATTAATCAAACCCAAGCAGGGGGCTGTGGGAACTTCCAATTTACAGCAGGTTGGTCAATGCACAGGTGACGACGGCCTGACTTGCGACTGGTATCTGAAGTGGAGGCAGTCTTATGACAATGAGCCTTTAACCTGTGGCATGTGACACTATCTCCAAGTACATAGTGTCAGAATTGAGTAAAATTCTTAAAACAACTGGTGTCTACTAAAATTGGAGAATTGCTTGGTAATGTTGGAAAAAAACCCACGTTGGAGCTTTTAAGAAAGAGTGCTCTGGCTGATGGGAGGCGTTGAGACTGGAAGGCAGCCAGCCAGTCGGCGGCGGCTGCAGCAGTGCAGGTGTGGAATGGCGATTGCTTGGGCCAGGGCACTGCTGGGGGCAGTAGATGGACCAAGAGACAAATAGGAAGTAGACTCAACAAGACTTGGTAGCAGACACAAAGGGTGGGGGAGGGGAGGAAATAGACAAGGATCAGCCCTTCCAGGCTATGGAACTGACTAGAAGACTAACCCTCCTCTCAGAGGAGGGTGACAGAGTGACACTTCAACCTCTCACCCTCTCCTACCTCCCCCACCTTAGCTGCCCAACAGGCTCAGGTCTCCCCATCCTCCAAGTACCTCCTCTGATGCTCTTTTCCTGTATGGCTAAGCCTTCTTGCTTCTCCTTCACAGCCAAGCCATTACTCACTACTCACTGGCTAAGTCTCTCACAATGCTTTGTTATAGGCTCTGGGGACATAAGGTGAATCAGAGCCAAGAACCTTGGGTTATTCAAGTTCTGGACATTGGTCTTAGGCATTGATCCAGACCTGCTCCCTCCTTAGGACTGCACCCCCTGCCTCTCACCCCACCCCTGTCTCTTAGGCCTGCAGGACTGTTTGAGCTGGTCTCACCAAGAAACATCACTCCCTCCTGATGCAGACCTTCCACCATACCCTCACTTTTTCTGCCCTGATCCCCTGTGGTGGGACAGCATTTGCTGGCATGAGAAGGGAGAAACCACAGACTGAAGAGTTGATGTGAGAGAGACTAAAATACCCCCAGATCAGCAGTGAGATTATGCATGTGCCTCCTCCAGTCTGAGCAGCTCAGTTTCCAACTCAAAACTGTTGAGGTTTGGGGAGGGGGGCGTGTCTTACTCTTCCTGTCCTATCCTATCCCACTCCCTTCATCTGGCCAACTCCAATTCATCTTATGATTCTCAGAATTTCTAGGTCACTTCTTCAGAGAAGCCTGTAATGACCAGCTCCACCTGTGAATCAATGTATTCACAAACAATTAGGCCTCTGTGATATGCATTTTATAGTTCTTCATAACAACCATCAGTTTATAAATATCTTTGTCTTCTAAGAATGTAAGTTCCAGGTGAGGCAGGAACTGCGCTGTTCTTCGCTGCTGCACTTGCAGCACTGGTATAGCAAACTGGCACACAGCAAACATTCAAGAAATGAATGAGTCCCTCAGCTCAGTCTCAGACTACACCTGGGTATCTCCACTTGGATGCCACACAGCAACCTCAAATACAACACGTGCAACAGTGAATTCGTCATCGTGTACCTAGACCTGCTTTTGAACGACACCACCACCCACCCAGCGCATCATCCCTCCTTTTCCACTGACATCTGATGGCTCATCAAAACCTGCTGTATTTGCTTCCTTAACATTTCTAGAATCTGCTGGTGTCCTAGTCTGGTCTTTAACATCTCTCTGCTATATCACAGTAGCACTAAGTAAATTCGGGATCTGAAACTAGGTGGGGGAAAGAGACTAAAACAAAATATTTAAAACAAGCCCGTGATTCTGGTAAAGCATGAAAAGTGTTTTAGCAAAAGGCTGAAGAGCTCAGAAGAGAATGTGATTTATATTCTTCCTGAAGGAAATGAGCAAGTTTTCATAGAAGAACTGATAAAATTTCTGGACTAAGACAATTACATAAATTGTCAAATCAAATATACAAATCAAATCCTTCACCCAGCCTCTACCACAGATGGGTCCAAAGGAGGAAAAGTTCACGAGGACCCCAATTCTCATGAACGGAGGGGTGCAGGTCACAGTCCATCTGGGAGCGCAGCCCAGCCCAGGTGCAAGGTACCCAGAGTGAGAAAAGCAGAAACTCGGCTTTGGAACCCGAGTCTGGCTCCTGGCAGCTAGGAAGCTGGGAGGCAGATAGGAGTAGGAAAAGAGAGGACTGCTGTGGGGGTGGCAGGTGGTTGGAAGGGAAGGCGGCTGCACCAGGCCCTCCCTCTCAATTCCCCACCCTGAAACAGTGGACAAGCACAGTCCCTCACTGGAGACACAGAGCAGCACCTATTACTCTGTGCATATGAGTGCTCGTGTGTACGCACACCAGGAAAGGTTTCCCACATCTCAATGTTTGTGCCAGAAAGTATCCCTGGCTGACATAAGGAGGAAGAAAAGAGTTAGAGGGTGGAGGGATTGACTGAGGAGGGCCTCAGCACCACCCCTACTCCCTGTACTACCCGCCCCCCCCCCAAAAAAACCACCCATCTCCTCCTCACTATCCAGGCTGTGTCCAAAATCTCCCTGTGCTGAACTGGGCCTCTCCATTCCCCTGCTCCTAGCAATAGGGTGGAAATAAAGGCTGGCTAGAAATACAAGACTGGGAACATGGGCATGGAAGAGTTCCTGGCACTTTTGGACTGCTAGGTGGAAAGCAAGAGCCAGAGAGATCTGACATTGAGGTGACAGACCTTTGGCAGAGCTGGATCTATGACAGGGGTACTCGTGCTGGGTCAGTAAGAAGTTTAAATTTATAGGTTTCGCAAAGTAAGGATCTTGAGGGAAAAATTTTGCTGCCTGATAAAGTACGTCTAAGAACTGAAGTTCAGGGTAGTTAGGAACAATCCCACACAGGATAAACTCAATGTGACCTGAGCTACTTGGCTCCTAATAGTAATCTACCTCCAGCTCCTCTGGGATCCTTGCCGTTCCCTGAACGACCCCCTCCAGCACTCTCCCACCTCCTGGCTTTTGTTGACAGCTTCCACCTGGACAATGATATTTGTAACTAACATTAGAAGGTTCAGTGGGTGTCAGGCACGGCACATTGTGTCATTTAATGCTCCCAGCAACCCTGTGAGGTATTCTTTTCCTAATTTTACACATGAGTTAACTGAAGCTCGGAGAGGTCACATGACTTATAAGTGGCAGAGCTAAGATTCAAGCCCAGGTGTCTGGTTTCAGAGCCTGAGCTTTTAATTGCTTTGCTGTGCATCTACCACACTGGTGCCCGCCACTAGGCTCTGGGTTTATTACAAGGAGTGAACAGCTAGATTTTAGAGCAGCTAGTTTTAGAAAACTACGTTTTCTGGCTTTAAAGAGCTTGAAGTGAAAGAGGGGTCATGTCCATTTGCATGGTGGATGCTTTAATCAGGTGTGTGAGGGGCTGGGAGGATCAGGGCAGGGCCACCTGTCAGGGTGCACTATGCTCTGGTCTAGCCACTGAAGACACCCCTTTTCACAACCTAGCCCCATTTGACTGTCTAGTCAGTCGGATGCTTGCAGAGACCGGCGCCCACAGGATGTGTTCTGGAGCCGGGAAGGTATGTTGGAAGGGAGCAGGGGAGGGCAGGGCCTGCATCCTGACGAGGTGACGGTGAAAAGGAAAGTTAGCCAGTCAGGTGGAGGCTCAAGTGGAGGCAGAAGGGAAAGAAGAATGAGCCAGATCTTTGGGGTCCAGGAGCTGGTCTGGTCCGAGTCACAGCCTGGGAGATAGAGGCTGCCAGCACGGTGAACCCTGGTGCCTAACTTTGAATATGGTCACCCTGTGGCCAGTGTGGGTGAGGCTGCGAGAGGGTGAGTGAAGGCGGGGCTATGATTTATTCTTTATGGAGAGATACTACATAGGTTTCATCTTTCAGGAGGTGAACTATACACCCCTTTTTTCAGGAGTCTGTGGCTGGAGGACCTTCATTTTGGTGCTGGGGGCGCTGGACAGGCGCTCACCTGAATGCATTGGTTGTTGCTGTCGGCTACCACTATGCGGCCACTGCTAGCTGCGGACACACCCTGCAAATTGGTGAATTCTCCCTTCTCCCTTCCACGGCTGCCTGTGGGAAACAGGTGCAGAATAACAAATGAATTCATTTGCAGGTCATTTGGAAACTCCCTGCCCTCTCCGCCTCACCCCCTGCCTGAGCCCACCCCTGCCTGGCTCTGCCCCTGGCCATCAGTACCAACGCGGAACACGAGCTCGTCCTCAATGGGGTTGTCCTTCCGCTTGCCGCCTGTGCTGTACATGGAGCTGGGCCTCCGCACTGCCTTCTGGCGCACATGGCTGCCTGGACCACCAGGGGACTTAACACGGCGCTTGACGTCATCGGGGGAAGGTGGCAGGTCCCCAGGGCGCAGGGCACGCACGCGGAAGGGGCTGCCACGCACCGGCTGGCCATACAGCAGCACTGAGAGGACCAGCTCGCCCTCGGAGCGCGCTGTGTACACCAGCTCGTATGTGCCGTTCTTGTGGTCCACCACTGGCACAGGAAGGCGTGAACCATCCGGGCCAGTGAGCTCGGCTCGCAGCTCGGCGCTGCCGGTGCGCACCAACCGCCCATCCTTGTCTTTGGTAGTGACGGTGAGTGAAGCAGGCTGGCCCACCAGCGCCTGGCGCAGGCCCTCGCCCGTGGCCACTGTCTCATGTGCAGTGGCGCTCGTTGTGAGCAGCGCGCCCAGGTTGAGAACGGATCGCCGCAGCCCGTCGACCTCGAGGACCAGTTCCAGCTGCGCGTTCTCATGGGGCCGCTCTGGGAAGGCCTGCGCTGCCAAGGCTGCCAGGCGCTCTCGCATATGCTTGCGCACCAGCAACACCTCCGGAGCTGAGCCCAGGCGCAGGGCCTGCTCCGCGAAGCTGCAGCTACTGCCAATATGTTCCTGACCCTGGCGCAGTGTGTCTAGCTGGGTCTGCAAAACCTGGGGAGGCGACAGGGGTGGGCTGAAAGAGAAGACTGGAGGGGTGGTGTCTCTGTGATTCCTAACGAACTTTTAGTATCATGGCATGAAAGACATACAAGGGGGTAGTGTGAAAGGGCACACAGAAGCCCACAGCACCTGTGGGGCCACGTCAGGAGGCAGAAATTATAGACTAGGGAAACGGGTGCACAGGTGTGGAAAGCAGGGACGCATGGTGGCAATAAGGCCATCTCGTGATGGATGGTGGTAGGGAAGGATGAAGGACTCACCTTCTGCTTCGCCCCACAAATGGCCTCCAGGTCGCTGACCAGCGCCTGCTTGCGCTGCTGCAGCGCTTGCTCCAAGTCCTCGAAGGCTGCGCTGATCTGGGCCAGGGCCTCTGCCTTGCGTTCCTGCAGCTGCTGGCTGATGCCCCCCACTAAGGCGATAGCTGCGGACAGCTGTGGCAGTCTGGGGAGGGAAAACATCTCATTCCGCGGTGGCTTGTGGTGCCCTTACCAAGCCGTTCCTTCTCCAGGGCATCCCCTCCCTGAGGACTCCCCAGAGTCCCTCCCCTGCCCCTGTTGAGACATCATCTCTGATGGCCCCACCAGCCCAGGTCCCCACCATGGGCCTACCGGCTGCGCACTGCCTCGAGCTGGCGCTGGAGAGCGGCCTTGTGCTGCTCCACCACATCTCGCAATAGCACGGTGCCGTGCTCTCGGTGCTCTCCGGAGCGACACTCGCCGCACATGGCCGTCTCACAGGCCTCACAGTAAAACTCCATCGTCTGGCAGCATAAAGATTCCAGTCAGGCAACGGCTAGACATCACACTTCTTTGCCCTTCCCCACCCCCGCCTGTCCTCCTTGCCCCTCACCTTCCAGGTGTGCCCCTACCTGCACCACTTATCCAGAGAAACACCTCTCACCCACAGCCACTCGGCCCCCTCCCCCCACCTCTCCTCCCTTTCCACCCCAAGTCCTGGCCTCACTGGGCCTGCTTGGGCCCACCTTGCCTTCATGGTTGGGGCAGGAGAGGGGGCGGCCAGCCACTGCGCTGAGGGGGTGGGGGTCCTCGGGGTCGTGGGCCCCATCAGGTGCCTGCTGCATTGCCTCCATGAGGCTGCTGATGAAGAAGTTATTCTGCAGTGCCGAGACACCCTGCTCCGGGAGGATGGACGTCTGCCGACACACTGGACAGGACAGAGTCAGGCTCTGGGCGGGGATGTAGTTCTGGAGGCATCTGGTCAGGGAGGGAGGGAGGGGGTGGGGCAGTCAGTGCACCCCCCTCACACTTTCCATGGGTGCCCATCCCTCTCCTCACAGGGGTGCCGTTACACTTCATTTGGAAACCTCTCTGGTTGGCACACATATCTTGTCCTGCCAGCAGGTATAAAAGTCCTCATCTCTCACCACTGAGCAGAAACTGACCTCTCTCAGAAGAGCTGACACATCTGCATTCCACGCAGTGTGCACAAACACAGGTTCACCTTCCACAGGTGTTTACAAACCCTTCTCACAGAAATATGAGCAACTGGCCCTTACGTTATTAACTCATTAAACATTTACTGCCTGCCTACTCTTGTCAGATTTGTGCCAAGCTCTGGGAACACAAGATAAAGCATAGTGAGCATCCCTAAAATACTTCCAGTCTACAGAGAAGAGGAGTGTTTGTAGAGGTACAGAAAAACAGAGTTTATAGAAGTATGCAATGTAATGATTAAGGGTGTGGATCCTGGAGCTAGGCTGCCTGGATTCAACTCCCAGGTCAGCCACCTATTAAACTGTGACCCCTGACAAGTTACTTAACTTTAATGAGCCAAAGATTCTTCCTTTATAAGATAGAGACAGTACAGACTTCAGAGGGTGTTGGAGAATTAAATGTAAAGGGCTTATATGCCTAACTCATAGAAAGCACTAAATATAGTAGGCTATGAGTATTGCCTAACTCACAGACAGCACTATATATTGCAGGTTATTATTTATCATTAACAAAAGGAACACAGTAGATGCACTGATAAGGAAATGCACAGAGGGCATCTGGCCCAGCGTGGGTGGAGAGGGTAGCCAGAAAAGGCTTCAGAGGAGGTAATGTAAGCTAAATCTTCATGGATAGATGATGTTAGCGTGACCAAAGAAAGGTGCAGGGAGAGGAGAAAGAATGTTCCACACACAGAAGGCATCCAGAAACAGCATGGTGTGGGTAGGAAATTATAAACAGCTTGATATGGCTGGAAACCAAGTCCAAAACAGGGAATGGTAACAGGAGTCTGGGGAGAGGCAGGGGCCAGTTTATGGAGAGCCTGGTGAGCCACACCCAGGAGCTTAGAGGTCATTGCAACACAAGGGAACCACTGGAGCATGGGACAGCCAGGGTCACAGTGTACCAAGCTCCTCTTCACTGCTTCTCAGTGAGGGCTGAATGTGAATGTGGCCAGAGAGCAGACAAGGGATTGTAGCATCATCATTGTCACCATCCAATGACCACTTATTAAGCACTATGTGCCGGCACTGTGCTTTACACTCTGTTTACATAAACAGATGTGCTTAACTAAGATACTCTTTCAACAGTTTAGGCAAGAGATGAGAGGACCTGGACTTAGGCAGTAGCAAGGTAGACTACAGTGAACAAATGTGAGAAGTATTTAAGAAGTACAGCCCGTAGGAGGTATGTCTGATTAGATACGGGGAGTGAGACATGAGTCTTGGTTGACTCCCTGATCTCTAGCTCAGATCATCAAGTGGATGGTGGTAGCATTCACTGAGATGAGAAAAACAGAAAGAGGAGCGGTTTACAGGGAAGTTCAGCTTGACCTGGCTGAGTCTACTATAACAGTGGACATCCAGGTAGAGGGGGCTGTAAAGAGTTGGGGAGCAGACAGGTTAGAGATACAGATGAGGACGCCATTAACATTTAGCTGGCCTCTGTAGTCATGGGTGAGGATGCAACCAGCCAGGAAGGGGTAGGCAGTGGTAAGAGCAGGGCAGAGCACACCGCAAATACTGAATGAGGGGAGCAAAAAGCAATGGGCAGAGAGGCAGGGGGAGAGACTGTCAGAGCAGCAAAGTGAGTAGCATAATATTACTGAGTAGAATTATGAGTAGGGAATGAGTAGTCATCAGGAACGAGGAGGGAATGAGTAGTCATCAGTGTCTAAAGCAAGCAGGGGAGTCAGGGAACATCAAGGACTGGGAACTGCCTACCAGCACTGGCAAATGTGAGAGACTTGTGTCCATAAGGAAAAGAGAGAGATCGGAGAGGTAGGGGCAGAAAAGCCTGCCTGTTGCCAGGTGAAGATTGAACAGGAGGTTGGAAGTTTGAGTAAGATGGAGGCTGAGGGACTGAATGGCAGCTAGGGGGAGGAGGTAAGACAAAACAGTTCTTATCTGTTTGTCATGGGAGCCTTGAGCATGTTTATAAACAGAGGAGCCAGTAGAGAAGGAGAGGTTGAAGAGACTAGAAGACACAGGACAAGGTCTAGGGATGGGGAAGTGGCTCAGAATAGTCTGAAGAAGAGGAATGGACCATATCCTCTGGCTGGAGGAGGAAAAAGAGAGGTGGATGTACAAGAGGGGGATGGGGTTAGAGCGAGTAGGCTTAACTTGCCTCCAGCAAGATCAGCTGAGGATCCCAGAGAACAGGAGGGCTGGGATTAGTCACTGATGGGAGGGGGAGAGGAAGCTTACAGACTGAGGGCAGCATGTTTGGTGACCACAAATTTGGGGATGGAAGATTTGCATGGTGCAAACTTTCCTGTATCTTCAATCTCTTCTGCTGATGTTCTCTATACCTCTTGATCCGAACTAATTAACTTTTATTTATTTATTTATTTATTTATTTTAACAAACAATATGTGCCAGGCAAGATTCTAAGTGCTTCCCAAATATTATTTGTGACCTAGTTTCCCCTGCAGTCTTCTAAAGTGGAGAGTGGTTTTTGTCTCATACTCCACATTCCTTAGGGCCAGAAGGTGGGGTTGAGTCCTCCCCACCCGCAGCAGGAACATTTCTAAACTGTTCTTCAGCTCCCTGAAAACGCATGCCTTCTCTCTACACCACCCTCCTCTGTACTGTCTCTGCTAACTTCATGGTTGCCTCTCCCATTGCTGAAGTCTTTGGTTTGGCTTACACTTCCTCTGTTAACCCTGTCCTGTACCACCCCTGTCCCCGTACACACACTTGGGCCATCAGTCCCAGTGGCTCTGACATCCACAAGGTGACCCATCCACAAGGAAATATTTCTTATTTCCTTGATCTCAACCCCAGTGAACTTTCCCTCCACTTCAGCTCAGCTGTCCACTCCCATCCCCCCATCAGTGCCCACACCCCTCACTTGCCAATGCGCCCACTCTAAAATCTGCATTGTAGCCATTCCACTCTTCCCCTGTAGCTCTCTTCCCAGCTCCGGAACCTGGCATTTCCCCTGCAAAATACCTTCGAACTCATCAAGACCTCATTCCTATTTGTTGAGCATACCAGGCTTACAATAGCTGCCTAACTGGATTGCTGTTTCCACTCTTCTCTGAAATTCATTCTCAACACAGAAGCCAAAGTGAGTTTTTAAAAATCTAATTCATATCACATTATTTCCCTGCTAAAAAATAAAAATAAAAAAAAAAAAATCCTCCAGTGCTTTCCCATTGCATTTAGAATAAAATTCAAACACTTTCCTAAAACTGCCAAGCTACCCCATGACTGTCCTGACTCTTTTGGGCCTCATTTCATCCCACTTTCTTCTTCACTCAGCCACACTGGCTTCTCTGGTCTCTGAACACACTCGTTTACTCCATCTTTAAGACCTTTGGATGGAACAATGCTAAGATTTTCCCACCGCCTGGAACAATCCACACATGTCTTGCTTCCTTCTCATCCTCAGGTGTCAGGTCAAGTATCACTTCCTCAGGGAGGCCTTCCCCAGTGACTAGATGTAGAATAGCCCCTGGCCCAACCACCCCCACTTACTCCCTATCTACTTCCTGCAAAACACTTAACACAAGCTGTGACTTGCCCGGTTGATTATTTGCTTGCTTACTGTCCATCACTTCCCACTAGAACATCAGCTCTTTAAGAGCAGGGATCGAAAGATAAATGAGCGTGTAGTAGTCAAAAGTGAAGGCTTGCCCTGGCTGGCTAAGCTCAGCTGGTTGGGTGTCACCTGCAAAGCGAAAGTTAGAGGTTCTGTTCTGTTCGGGGCATGGGCCTTGGTTGTGGGTTCAGTCCCTGGTCGGGGCATGTAGGAGGAGCAACGGATCGATGTTTCTCTCTCACATGGATGTTTCTCTCCCTCTGTTTCTACTTCCCTTCCTCTCTCTAAAAATAAATAAATAAAATCTTTAAAAAAAAGATTGAGTAAGAAAAGAATGAATGTTCTATAGAATACTACTATTATATTCTAACAAATTGGAACACCTAGGGAAAAAAATCATAAATTTCTAAAAGCACATAACCTTTCAAGGTAAATCATGAAGAAATAGAAAACCTGAATAGATTGATTACAAGCAATGATACTGAGTCAGTAATTTGACCACCCCAAAAAAGTTCAGAACCAGATGGCTCCATGTGATTTCTACCAAAGATTTAAAAAAGAGATAATAATTATCCTTCTCAAATCATTCAAAGAAAGAAAGAAAGAAAGAAAAAAGAAAGAAAGACTTCCAAACTGATTTTATGAGGCCAGCAATACCTTGATACCAAAACCAGAGGTCCCACAAAGGAAGATAATTATAGGCCAATATCCCTGATAAATATATATACAAAACTCTCAACAAAATATTAGCAAACCAAATTCAAAAGCCATATTAAAAGGATCATACATGATCAAATAGGATTTATTCTAGAGATGAAAAGATTGTTCGACATTTGCAAATCAATCAATGTGATATATCAATTTTTTTCAAATTATAATGGAAAGTATATTTAGAAAATTACAGAGGCAAAAGAAGTGGGCTGTAGGAGCAATGGGCTCAGGGGACGAGTTACACAGGCAAAAGAAAGGCCCTTGGAGCTTAGGAGAAAGAAATGTCAACATAAGGTACCTGGGGAGGGGAGACAGAAGAGGGGAAAGAGGCGGATGAGAAAGCATCTGACAGAATTCAACATCCACTTAGAATACAGGACTCTCAACAACATCGGAGGCACAGGGATTGTACTGCAACATCATGGTCAGTGGTGAAAAGCTAGCTGAAAGCTTTTCCTTTAAGATCAAGAATAAGACAAGGATGCCAACTCTCACTGCTTTCATTTAACATAGTATTAAAAGTCCTAGCCACAGAAAGTAGGCAAGAAAAATAAATAAAAGGCATCCAAATTAGAAAAGAGGAAGTAAAGCTGTCACTATTTATGGATGCCATGATATTTCATATAGAAAACCCTAAAGACCCCACCAAAAAAACTATTAGAATTAATAAATAAATTCAGTTAAGTTACAGGATACAAAATTAATCTACAGAAATTGGTTGTGTTTATATACACTAATCACAAGCTATCAGAAAGAAATTAAGAAAACAATCCCATTTATAATTATATCAAAAAAGAACAAAACAGCTAGGATTAAATTTAACCAAGGAGTTCAAGGTCTGTACTCTGAAAACTATAAGACATTGATAAGGAAATTGAAGATAACACAAATAAATATAAAGGTATACTGTGCTCATAAATTGGAATAATTAATGTTGAAATGTCCATTGTACCGAAAGCAATCTACTGGTACAATGTAATTCCCATCAAAATACCAGTGGTATTTTTCACAGAACTAAGAAAAATAACTCTGAAACTTTTCTGGAAGTACGCAATAGCCAAAGCAACTGTGAGAAAGAACAAAGCTGGAGGTATCAGACTCTCAGACTCCAAACTTACTACAAAGATACAGCAATCATGAAAACAGACACACAGATGAAAGGAATAGAATATGGAACACAGAAGAAATAAACTCATGTATATACAATCAATTAATTTATGACAAAGGAGGCAATCAATTTATTAATTTATGAAATAAACCCATGCAGACACAATCAATTAATTTATACAATGGGAAAAGTCAGTCTCTTCAACAAATGGTGTTGGTAAAACTGGACATGCAAAAGCATGAAACTGGACCATTATCTTATACCTGACACGAAAATATATTAAAAGTGGGATTAAAGACTTGAATACAAAAAACTCCGGGAAGAAAACATAGGCAGCAAGCTATTTGACATTGGTCTTAGCAATATTTTTTGGGCCAGTCTCCTCAGAAGCAATAATAAACAAATGGGAGTACATCAAACTAAAAAGCTTTTGCACAGTGAAGGAAACCATCCAAAAAAAAATGAAAAGGCAACCTGCAGAAAGGAAGAAGATATTTGCGAATCATACATCTGAAACAGGGTCCACATCCAAAACGTGTAGAAGACTCACACAATTGAATATTTAAAACACAGGAAACAACCCGATGAAAAGTGGGCAGAGCACTTCAATAGACATTTTCCAAAGCACACGGACGGCCAACAGGCACATGAAAAGAAGGTCCACACCACCAGTCACCAAACACAAACCAAAACCTCAACGACTCATCGCCTCGCATGTGTCAGAATAACTATTATTAAAAAGTCAGAAAGTAGCAAATGTTGATGAGGATGTGGAGAAAAGGAAACCATCCTACACTGTCTGGGAACGTAAATTTTACATTGGTGGGAATGTAAAAGGCGCAGCCACTATGGAAAACAGTATGGAGTTTGCTCAAAAAATTAAAAATAGAACTACTATATGATCCAGCAATTCCACTTCTGGGAATTTATCAGAAGACAACAAAAACACCATTCAAAGAGATATATGCACTACTATGGTCAGTGCATTATTATTTACAACAGCTGAGTTATGGAAGGAACTTAAGTGTCCATTGATAGGTGGATGGATAAAAAAGATGTGTGTGTGTGTACACATATATGTAGACACAAAGACAACGGAATATTATTCAGCCATAAAAAAGAATCAAGCCCTGGCTGGTGTGGCTCAGTGGACTGAGCGACAGCCTGTGA
Organism: Macrotus californicus; assembly: GCA_007922815.1. Taxonomy (NCBI): domain Eukaryota; kingdom Metazoa; phylum Chordata; class Mammalia; order Chiroptera; family Phyllostomidae; genus Macrotus; species Macrotus californicus. The sequence continues at coordinate 42,665 of VMDR010001330.1, read as the reverse complement.
ACCAAAGGGTTGCCAGTTCAATTCCCAGACAGGGCACATGCCTGGGTTGCAGGCCAGGTCCCCAGTAGGGGGCGCACGAGAAGCCCCCTACTAGGGATGTTTCTCTCCCTCTCTTTCTCCCTCCATTCCCCTATCTCTAGAAAGAAATAAACAAAATCTTTTTTAAAACTTTAAACAAAAATAAAATTAAAAAGAATTAAATCTTGCCATTTGTAAAAACCCAAGGATATAATGCTAAGTGAAATAAGGCAGAGAAAGACAAATACTGTATAATTTCACTTACATGTGGAATCTACAAAACCAAAACAAACAAAACAAAACAGAAACACACCCATAGATACAGGAAATAAACTGGTGGTTACCAGAGTGTGGAAGGGTTGGGGATGGTGGTAAAATAGGTGAAGGAGTACAAGAGGTATAAACTTCCAGTCATAAAATAAATAAATCACGGGGATATAACGTACAGCATAGGAAATATAGTCAATAATACTGCAATAGTTTTGTATGATGACAGACAATAACTAGATTTATGATGGATATCATTTTGTAATGTACATAAAATCAAGTCACTATAATATACATCTGAAACTAACCGGATACTGGATGTCAACTACACTTCAAATAAAAAAAGACTGAAGGGTCTGCAGCGAAACCTGGATTCAGACCTTGACTACTTACTTGCTGTGGAAACAGTTCTTAATTCTTAATGACTTTAAACCCTAGTTTTCTCTTTTCGAAAGTGGGGATAATAAAGTATCTGTTGTGAATATTAAGTAAATCAGTACATGCAAATCAGTTTGCCAGGCCCTTGCAAATAGGAAGTAAGCCATACACAGTGGCTATTATTATAATTTTCTAGGCACTGATTTTCTCCAGCAGTGCTCAGTAATCTGGGGAGTAGAAGGTGCAGAGCCGTGTTACTGATCCAGCACTACGCTTCTGCCACATGGGTTTAGAAAAAGACGAAGATGTGAGCGAATGTGGCCAGATGGACAGGTATGAGATCCAAGATGGGTAGGAAAGAAAGAAAGGCCAGGACGGGTCTGATGGCTGGGAAAAGAGGGAGCAGTCGAGGGGCCTGGCTGTCTATATGCAGTCACAGCCAGTGCGGTAGGAACAGGGTAATGGAAGCCAGGAGTAGGACGTTGGCGTGTATGACCACAGAAGAGGCGGTATCATTTTGAGTGATGGCAAGATCCACAGATAGAGTATGACTGAGATGGCATGGAGGATGTCGCTGGAGACACAGTTGAGAAACAAGAGGCATAAGTGGGTAATGAAGTCACCCAAAATGATGGAAGAACTTGGAAAGGTCAGGAAGACTGAGTCTGTTTCCAGTTGATGAAGGGGAGAGAGCAGCAGAGCTGGACTCCGAAAGAGCAGGGCTGGAAAGGAGGAAGAGTCCTGGGGCAGAGCCAGGTTTCAGTGAAGGCCGGAGGCAGAGGGAAGGCGTGGGTGGTGACAATGGTGAGAAGACCCAGGGACCAGGCCACTCAGCAATGAGGGATAAGGGCTGGAGAGAGAATACTGTCTAAATATAAATGTGGTAATGTTTAAAATCCTGCAAAGGCTTCATGTGGCTCTCTGGGCAAAATTCCCTAACAGGTCCACAAAGCTCCAGGTGGTCTGGCTTCAGCCTTCCTCTCTAGCTTCATCCCATGCCACTCTCAGTCACACTAGCTCAGCTCCTGCCTGGCCAGGCCTCCTCTAGGCCCTCTGACCTGACACGCTCCCTCATGCCACATGGCCCTTTTCCTTGCTCTTCCTCCTGTCTGTAATGCTCTTAGCACTCCCTTCACTTAGTTAACTCCCACTCAACCTCCAGGCTGCACCTCAAGGAAGCCTTCCCTGAGTCTCCAAACCATAAGATCCCATATACTAAGCTCTCATAGTTCAGCACTTCACCCGCAGCACTTATTAAGGGTACATCATTGTATATACATGTGGCATGGCTGCATGATCTTTGGGTTACTTCCTCTTCCACAATACTGTAAACTCTTTAAGAGAAAAGATATGTCTGCTTTTGCTTATCACTGCATACCCAGTGCTTGGGACAGGGCTGGCACATAGTAGTTGCTTGATATATATAAATGTTTTTTGAATGAATGAATAATGGATAGAAGCCTGGAGGCTGGAAGGGGCTGCCTTTCCCTCAGTGCTCCAGGACAACGAGGATGGGCAGGGAAAGACAGACCTCCCACTGGTCACAAACTATTCTGGTGCCAGAGCTGGCTGAGAGTCTCAGCTCTAACTGATTTCTCTGGTGCCATTGAAGGCTGCCTTAGGGTTTGGGAAGGAGGCAGAAAAGGCCCTGTTCTGGGCAGGGACCATGGCCCAGTGTTAGGAGCTTCTGGTCCTCTCATGGGTTCTTGCATCCAACCCTCATCTCCTGCAGGCTGGAGTTCGCCTGCTCCCCTGTATGTGTACATAAGTTTCCCTCACCTCTTATAGGTTTACACACGCCACTCCCCTCCCAGGGGGCCTGCAAGGTCTTCCTCCCTCCCAGTACACAACCCCCTCACCTCTCACAGAAGGTATGCAGGCAAGGCAGAACCTTGGGGCACCTGTACCGATCCAGGCATATGCTGCACACCAGGAACTGCTTGTCCATGGGCTGGACCTCTGGGCCAGGGCTGTCCTGCCTCTTCGCCATGGTGCCCACGGATGGCTCCTGCCACTCACACCAGCCTGTGTATAGAGAGATGGTCAGCACCAGGTCAAGTCAGCAACCCTCGCCTATCTGATCCCCACCACTCACATGCCCTGCAAAGAACTAGCCCCAGTTCTTCCCTGCCAGGGGCAGGACAGGCAGTGATCTGGAAGGAGCAGGGTGAAGTAGGTGGGCTGAGCAACCCTTGGTTAAGAACACAGACTAAGGTTAGACTGGGTTTCAAACCCAGTTCAGCCTCTTACCAGCTATGTGACCTTGCATAATTTGTATAACCTCTCTAAGCCTCAGTTTCCTAATTTGCACTTCTGGGAATAACAATCCCTACCTCAAATGGTTGTTTTGAAAACTGCAATAGTGCATGTCAAGTGCATGGTGCATGGATGCTCAGTCCCACTGACACGCTCCTCCCTTATTTCCACTGCCTGCCTCAGACCCTCCTCCAGGGGAACTTCCTGACGGAGGGAGTATCTCCTGCACCTCTGCCCAGGCCTGCATTCTTTCCTGCATACAATCAGTGTCCAGTGTCCAGGTCTATGGATTCTGCCTCCCAAATACCTCATCCCCTTTTCTCCAGCCACACAGCTATTGCTCCTAATTCAGGTCACCACCAATTCTCTCCTGAGATGCAGCACTGGCCTTTTAACTGGCATCCTTGTCTCCTCACTTGTGCTTCTTGTCCATCCCCCTCACAGTCAGAATGAGGCTTCTAACACACAGATTCCATCCTGTCACTTGCTTCCTGTTTAAATTCCTTCAATGGTTATCCATTGTCCAGAGCACAAAGTCCGAACTTCTTAAATTTGCCAACAAGGCTTGGCTTTGCCCATATCCCATGTCTCATGATTCTATGATCAGTCACACTGATTTCTTTTCAGTTCCTGGAAAACTCCTCTCTTTTACTTCTGGGCAGTCACACATTCTGTTCTCTCTGACTGAGATCCTCTTCCAGGCCCCCTTGGCCTGGCTGACTACCACTTATCTTTCTAGTCATCATGTAAATGTCACTTACTCTAGAAGGCCTTCCCTGATTTCCTGAAGTCTGGGTAAAGTACATCATCTTTGTGTCCCATTGCACCCTGATTTCCTCCATCGCAGCCCTTATATGCTACACTGTAATTTTGCTGTTACTTCTCTGCTTCCTCCACTGTATGCAGAGTTCTTGGGGATATACATATATAAAATCACTTAGCACAGAGCCTGGTTTAGGATCAACCTATATTCATGGAATTAATTCAGTAATTCAACAAATATTTATTAAGTGCCTACTTTGTACAGGCATTGTGGATAGAGTGATAAACAAAACAGATATGGTCACTGTCCCTGTGATAGAGAAGTGGTGACAGATATTTTAAAATTAAATAAGCAAATAAATACATAATTACACATTGGGGGAGGGGAGCACTGCAAAGAAGAAAAGGATGCTATGAGGAAGGACACTTTTTTGATTGGGTGATCAGGGAAGGCCTCTCCAAGCAGGTAACTTTAAAGCAGAGCTCTGTGGGATGGAAGGAAGATGGCAGGGATGAGGCTGGGGGCATCAGAGAGTGAAGGAGGGAAATCATTCTAGGCTAAAGGAATAGCATGTAAGTTCCTAGACAGAGGGCTCACTGAGAAACCGAAAGGACCACGTAGTTAGAGCAAAGTGAATAAAAGGCAAGAGGTGAGTTTGGGAAGGTAGGCTGAAATGAGATCAGAAAAAACATTGATGTTAAGAATCTTTTCTCCTAAATTGGGAGAGAAATCATATAATTTGCATATATATATATATGTATATTAAAGATATTCTTCAGCAGCTGTGAGGACTGAAGAGGAGCCAGAGTGGAAGCAGGAAGACCAGTTAGAAGGCTACCCCAGTTCTTCAGTAAGATGATGCTGGGTATTAGCAGAGCTATAGGTAAAAAGGTGGGTTGATTTGAGAAATACTCTTGAGGTTGAATCAAAAGAACATCATAATGGATTGGATGTAAGAGGGGAAAAGGAATGTCAATAATGACTCCAGGTTTCTCCCTTGAGTAAACGGTGGGCCATGCACAGACAGCAAAAGCTGACAAGGTGATTTGGAGCATTCTGTTTTAAGCACACTAAGTCTGAGGTGCCTGTGTAATATCCAGGTAGAGATGTCATGAAAGGAACAGAATATAGGAGCTCAAGGGAGAGGTCTGGGCTGGTTGTTAATTTGGAAGCACTGGCACGTTAATGGCACTTAAAGCAACAGGCAACAAGAACGGATGAGACCACCTAGGGACAGAGAGTGGAGAGTGGAGGAGAAGCCAGAGCAATGGGAGGAGAACCAGGGGAGTGTGGGACCAAGGGAGTGGAGAGAAGAGAGTGATTCAAGAAAGGTGTGGTGAGGTAAGATGAAGACTGGAGAATGTCCACCAGATCTGACTGCAGTGAAGTGGCAGGTTAGAGTGACTAAAGAATGAATGGACAGGAATATATTAGCACAGCAGATGTAGACAATCAATGAGAGAAATCTTGCCATGAAGAGAAGCAGAAAGATAGCTGAAGTACCTCAAAACAGGCAGTGACTAGGAGTAAGTCAACAGGATCTGTGCCCAGCCACAGGCACCATGGGCCTCTCTAAAGATAACGGATGAAAGGATGCATGCATGCATGCAGTGGGGGGCAGTACAGAGACTTCTCCATGTTTGAGGAGAGACCAGAGAGAGGCTGGGCTGTGTGCCTTCTGTTTGAGTGAGGGTGGGCATAGGAAGGCTAGGAAGGGTATGCCTGAGGGCATCCTCCCCTGATGTGGGCAGTGGGACTCTGAGGTTCTCTCTCCAGAGGTGATGGGTTCTGAATCTGGACACTCAATACAAGGACAACATAGCAGAAGGGAAGACAGATTGAGGGTTGGTGGAAGGAACGGGAGGCCAGAGCCAAGCTGAAGCTTCTGCCTGGTGAAGGGGAGGGCAGGGAGGAGAGTAGGAGTGGTCTATTGAGCCCTGCTGGGGCAGCTGAAGTCAGGCTCCGCCTCTCTCCAAGCCCAAGGGGCTCTCCCAGCCTGTCACCATGGGGCGGGAATTGGGCTACATCCAAAGTCCGACAGCTCCTCCCTCCCTTCCCCTTCCTGCTTCAGTTCCCCACCCAGGCACGTAGCCGTAGCCGCTGAGGCCTTACTAAGATTCCCTTCCTCTCCTGCCTACTACCACCTCTCCCATCCCACTGCACACTAGAGATCTGCCCCCAAGGTCCTACAGGCAATGCTTTAAAGTGGACTGTTTATTACAGCATTTGGAGGACCTTGAACTCAGAGCTGAGATTTTACCCTTCTTCCTCAGGCTGCCTACTGTCGTCCAGGATCCCTTATCTCATCAGTGCTGTATGGCTTAGTTCTAAAGACTCCTCATCTCCTCATTCAGCATTCACTCAACACCTCTTCCAGGCCTGGGAATACAAAGATAGTCGCAGCTCAGCCTTCATGGATCCCACAAACTAATAAACCGATTATTGCTGTGCAATATGGTGAGGGCTATGATAGGGAGGCACAGATCACTCCAGGAGCATAGAAGTCATCTAACTTAGACTTGGGGTCAGGGAGAAGGATACTGGAGGTTGGAGAACAAGGGAATTCTCCTGAAGAAAGTGTTATTCAAGCTGAGAGCTCCAGGATGAGCGAGAGTCAGAGAGCATGGTGCCCTCTGCATCAGGAGATTGACCCATACACGGGGACAGGGGAGGGCTAAGAGACAAGATGAGTCGGTAGGCAGGAGCTAGATCATACAATGCTTTGTTGGTCTTATTAAGGAGTTTAGACTTTAGCATTCCCTGCTAAGGGATTAAGGCTTTATCCAAAGAGCAAAGGAAACCTTTGGTGGGGGATAGAGGGGGTGGAGAAGGTACAAGCACAGAGTGACAGAGCCACAATAGCAAATTTTTGACTGCTGTCTAGAAGATAGTTTAGAGGGGACACAAGTAGAAAGTTAACACACTGCTATGATATTCCAGAGGAGAGATAATGGTGGTATTGATGAGGGGAGTGGCAAGGAGGAAGTTGAGAGAAGGGGATTTCATAGAGATGATGACTGGATGGTTTGATGTCAAGAGTAGAGAGCGAAGAAAGAATTAGAGATGACTGCTAGTTTTCTGACTTGGAAACTCTGGAAGTTCGAATGAGAGGGTAATAAGTTCAGTGTTTAATAAGATGAATCTCAGGTGCCTACGGGATAGGATAGTCAAGTGGAGAGGTCCAGCTGGCAGTTGCAAAGATAAGCTGGAGCCTAGGAAAGAGGTCTGGTCTGGAGATAAATATTTGGAAGTTGTTGGTTAGAGATGGTGCCTGAAGCCATGTGAGTGGATGATATCACCCAGAGATGAGAAAGGAGAGCCTGTGACTGTGCCCCAAGGAACCTCTACATTTAAGGGATAGGGCCAGGAAGCAAAGCCTGCAAGAAATGGAAAATGTGTGGCTGGAGAGGCAGGAGAAGCAGAAAAGAGGGAGAATGTGAAGGCCAAGGGAGAATAAAGCTTCATGGACAAGGAAACGGTCTCATTGTGAAATAACGCAGGCAGGTCCCATGATTTAAAGCCCTGGAGAAGCTGTCATTAACTTCAGCGAGTGTGGTTCCCAGGGGCTGGAAAAGAGGAAGCCGGGTCCAAGGGGCTGAGGAGGAAGGCGACTGCGGGCAAATGGAGACAGCCAGTGCTGCTGCCTCCACCTGATCCTTGACATCTGCAAAGGATGTGTTTCAAGGCTTTTCAGTCTCTCCAAATTCTCAGACAGCATCTAGTTTCCCCCATGACTTCCTCCGACAAACTCAGGAGAGTACCAGATTTACACAGCTGTGAGTGGAGGTAGATAACCAGAGCATTGTTAAAAAGTGGATACAAGAGGTCATCTAGGCTCACTTGTTTCCTAAAATGACTCACTCCTCTTCACTAGCCTCACGTGTATTTGATTATTTGAGGCCTCAGCAAAATGTCAAATGACCGCAGGTTACAGTCTTCGGGGTTTCTCTAAGACAGATGAAACCTAGGAGGAGACAAAGTCATCAAAGCCAAGGCATTCTTTTCAATTAAGATTAGCAAGGAAGGGGAGTGACGAAGCGCACAGTACCATCTCCCCACCACTGCCAGACTGAGTAGGTGAATGAATTACTTGATCAATTGATCAACCTACCAATCAAACTTCTCCCGGCACACTCTGGACCAACCCGGCCCTTCAACTGGGAACTGGAGATGCAAAGCTGAAAGAGACATATTCCCTGTCCTTCATAAGCTTTCAAACAAGTGCGAAAACAGACATGGAAATACAACGTAATAATTGTCATGATATGGACAGGCTCAAAATGTTAAGGCAGCAAAGAGGAGGGTGCCTCTAGTCAGAAGGTGGTGGGGAAGAATGAAGAAGCCTCCAGAGGAAGGGCTATCTGAGCTGGCTCATGAGGGACAAACAGAAGCTTGTCAGGTACATTGGGAGAGCTGAGCCAAGAAACAGAGGCATGAAAAATGAAGAAACATGGACCAGTTGGGCAAGACAGCAAGACTCAAAAGGGTAGAGGCTGTGCTCAGTGCTTTCAGGATCACTCAATGCAAGCTCTCCACTTGCTCCCTGGATGCTCCTTCACTACCCATTCCTTAAATGTCTGGTGCCCCCAGGGCTCTGTTCTAGGGCCTCTTCTCTCACCTTCATACTCTGCCAGGGAAATTTCATCATCTCCCAGGGCTTCAGTTGCCATTCACTTGCTAATGACCCCTAAAACCTTATCTCCAGGGCAGAAAACCTTCTTGAACCCCACTCCTGTTATGTCCAACTGTATCGTGGACATCACTACATGGAAGAATCATGGAGACTAGCCTAAAACTGAATTAATTTTCCCCTAACCTACTCTTCCTGCTGCATTTCTCATTTCAATAAAAGGCACTGCACCATCCATCTAACCACACCAACCTTGGGAGTCTTCTCAGTTCTTCCTCTTCTTTCACCTTTCAGATACAAGATAGGACGATCCTCAATTTTGCCTCTAAAATGTCTAGGTTAAAAAAGGTCAAGAGATCTAGGAGCTAGTCCTGTCACTCATTTCACAAATGCAAGTTAAGCCTGGGCAAGTTCCTACTCCATCCCCTTTCTTGTCATTGGTGGGGGGATCTTTTTGTTCTCCAAATCTGAGATCCCCAAGGTCCTCTTTCCAGCCAAAGGTCCTTACAGATTGTAATATGTACCCAGGCTTAAACCCCATCTTGTACTATCTTGAGGATTAGCTTGCTGGTTTCCACAGTCAGGCTAAGTGTCTTAGAGGATGGCTGCAGTTGCCCCCCACCTCCCTTCCAAAATAAATGTTTGCTGAGTTTTGAGAACCCATGACACTCGCTCTGGGCGCCCTCTATTCTAGCTGTTACGGTTTTGCTCTGTTTTTCTGAACATGGACTGTACTATCCCAACTATGGGCCTTTGCTCAAGCTCTCCTCCCAGTAAGAATGTCATTGTCCCCTAAGTGGCTGAGGCAGCACCTGGCACACAGAGGGTGCTCAGTATACATTGATGACAGGAGAGCCATGTTTAAATCACTGCAGTTCCCTGTCACCAGAGAGGCAAAAGCAAAAGCAGTAACAAGATAATTGAGCAAAGCTCCAAGGAAAAAGACCTCCATTTAACATAAAGAAGCTTTCTCACAAGAGAAGGTAGTAAGTGCTCTGTCACCGGAGGCATACAAGCCAAGAGAGGCAGGGCACCTGTCAGGCCTGCAGCTCTGACTCCAATTCTGCAGTAAATCAGAGCCCTGCTTAGGAGATGAATGGGCACTGATGAGATGGACAGACAGGCAGGGACAGATCTGTGAAAAAGACCTCTGCACCTGCTCCAACTTCCCAGATCTCATCTTCCTACTGGTGCCAATCACGCCTGTGTGCTGTCCACACAAGAGACCCCACACCACCAACAAGCCCAGGGCCTGCCTTCAGTCAGAATGACCTCCCTGGGGAACAGCCTGCCCCTCAAACCTGCAACCATCTGTCCCTGCAGGTTTACAGCCCAGGATCTGTAGCCAAGTCCAGAAGGGAGAAGGCAAGGCCAGGGTGGGGCCTGGGGTCCTCCAGGCACGGCCCAGGCTTCAGGGGAGCCGGAGGTGGGTGGTGGGGGAGTCCTTTGCTACAAGACACAATCTCCCGATGAGGCTTCCTGTCCAGGGAGCAATGTTAGAGGAGGAAAGAGTGTCCTCAATACTGGCTGGTGGGCCTCTGGTGCCTCAGGAGATTGAAGGGGCGGAGGAGGGAGTGGGCAAGGGGTAGAAGTGTCTGCACCAGGGAGAAAGGGACCCTTCAGACAAGCTGGGCCACTAAATTTCAGAGTCCCACTCAGCAACCTCCCCCGTCCCCCACCACCACCCTCGGCCGCAACGTTTGGCATCCTCCGCCAACAAACACGCTCCCAAACCCCGCGCTTCTCCAAGGAACCATCACCCTTCCACCCGCGCCTGCTCCCCTCAAACATGGACCTCACGTGAGAAGACACAGCCCGAGGAATCCCCCCACTGCTCCCACGGACATGGACACGCCTCACATGGACAGAGACAGTCACAGATTTTGAAAAGCATTTGTGCCACCACCTACAGATGCTCCGACAGACACACAGCCTCTCGGACCCGACCCCAGACCAGGGCAGAGATACAAACGCACCCCTGGGGGCCGCCCGTCACACTCACCGCGGTGGAGCAGAACGGGAGGGCCAAGGCCCGGACTGCGGCCGCTCCGAGGGGCCCGCGGTGCTGCCCCCGCTGCCAGCGCCAGTCCGCCCAGCCCTGCTCGCGGCGCCGCCCCACGTCCCGCGCCTCCCCGGTCCTCGCGCCGGCGCCGCCGCCGGACCCCGCCGCCCAGGCCGGAAGGAGGGGCCGGGGCCGGGCTGCGGACCAGCTGGGGGTAGAGGCGGCTCGAGGGCTGAAGCCCCACCCACGCCCCGCCCTCCACCGCAGGCCCCGCCCTCCCCGCCCCGCCCGCACTGCTCCCCCTACCCCCACTAAGCCTCTAACAAGAACTGCCTCCGCAGGCGGGCTGGGGAGCTAGAGGCCGGATCCCGGATCCCGGATCCCGGATGCAGGATCCCGGATCCTTAGTCCCAAATCCCCGCCAGCTGCCTCTGGCTCCCGACGGCTCCAGCCCGGGCAGGGAGGCACAGTAAGTCTCAGAGACCGGGATGAGGCTCTGTCAAGAAAAGGCAAGCTGGACAGCAGGCATTTCAGACTCTGGGAGCCAGTCCAGGCTGCCTCCTGGAGGTGCCCTTCCTGGCTCTCTGGGAGGCAACTATGAAATAATGCTGGTGTGGACTCTGTGGATCATGGGGAACAGAAATCATCTGTACCTCGCAGGGAACTTCGGGCAGCGAAGGGCCCCAAGGTGGAAGTGCAGTACCCAGAGCTCTGGAAGGGGCTGATGGAGTAAAGAAAAGGGTGTGGGGGACTTCATTGGGCGGTAGTTGCCTGGCTCCCCCTCAGGAGCACCCTGCGAAGAAATTATGGTTCAGACCATCCAGCGACTCCCTTCCACACTCCAAAGACCAGAGCAATTCTCAGAATCATCGCATTGTGGAAAAGTAGCCCCATGGAAAATAATAAAAATTAGAATAACAGTTAACAGGGACTGAGTGTTTATATTGTGCCAGACACATAATGAATCACTTCACATCTATTATTTCCTTTAATTCTCATAATGTTAATAGGTACCTTCTTTTATTAGCCGTGTTTTACAACGGAAGAAACTGAGGGCCCAGCTCCCCATAGACGTTAACCCTGATCACTCAGAAAGCGGTGTGAGCAGGGTTTGAGCTCTGCGTTTAGGTCCTGCCTCATCACTTGGAGATTCAGGACTTTTCATGCTGGAAAATCCCCAGTGGTTCATAAAGGGCAGGGGGAGCTTGTGTGGGGGCAACCCCTCCCCAAATAATCAAGCTCCAGTCAGATGACTGCAGGCTGACTGAAGCCCAGGAAGCCTGCCTGGCAGATGCAGTATCTGTGACAAAGGGCAAAGTTGGGCTGCTGGATCTCAGTGCTACAAAAATCTGCTGACGGGGTTGTCCCTTTGCTCCAGCCTCCACACAGGTAGGGGAGAATGTTGCAACATTCTGGAGCTCTCCTTAGCTAAGGAGTAGAGGTGATGGCACTTAGTCTCTAAAGTGCTGCTGGGGAGCTTTCTCACCTCAGATGAGGTTCAGATTTGGGCTCAACACCTGGGTGCAGCAAGGGCCCTGGAAACTGCCCCAGCCTCTTATCGACCTGAGTCCAGGCACCCAGAACAGGTGCTCCAGTGCTTGTGATGCGCCTCAGACAGGATTCATGCTTGCGTTGGAGGTTGGGCTAGAACTACTAGACTACCCAATATAAGGGAACTGGAGTCTGTATTACACTGTTTTAAGCCTCACAAGGACTACTTTCCTCAACCCTCAGTTTCTCCTATGCATCAAACTTCTGCTGAAAAGGCATCACAAGTCCCCTTCTCCAAAGGGCAAAAGTCCTTAATTGGCCTGAAAAGGCCTACCATAATTTTTCCATACCTTACCTCTGTAGTCTTCTCCTAGCCACTCCCCCTTCATCTTTCACTCATCAAACTCAATTCCTATTCAGGGCCTTCACATATTGGCCTCAGCCTAGGATGCTTTCCCCTACTCTTTCTGGCTCTCTGCTCACCCTTTAATCTCAGCTTTCACACTGACATGCCCATCTCCACCCCAGTCCAGGCTAGTTGCCCCTCCTCTGTGCTCCCAAGCTCCCTGTACTTCTCTATCCTAGCACTTCTCACTGTACTGTAGTTGCCTGGTTACTTGTCTCCATTCCCTCACTAGACCATAAGCACTGTGGGAAGGGACCATGTTCTATTCACTGATGTTTCCCCAGGGTCTAGTGCAGTGCCAGGCAAGTAAAAGCACTCAGTAAATATTTGCTGTATGAATGAATACATGATGAAGGTCAGGGGACCTGACCCCCTCGGGCCGTGTGCTCTTACAATATAGCTATCTTGGTGCTGGCCTAAAGGGCAAATAAAGCTTTGGCTTGAACTGGGCCTTGGGGAGGAATGGGTTGTCAGACTGTTCCTGATATCTGTGACTTTTGTTTTCTGGCCCCAGCTCTTCAGATGTCATAGGATTTGGGTGTAAGATTAGACTGAGCATTTCTCCACCCAGCCCACCCTCCTAGAGTCCCCCACAAATTGACCTCACTGGGCCTGCTTTTATGAAAGGTTTATTCCTAGTGCTAGGTCCCAATCTTCCAGGGCTCTAAGCACAATTAAACTGGGTGGGTAGGTGACAGGAGGCCCATTTAGATGCAGGGCCAGAAATGGGTCTCCCCATTTTTCCCACCCCCTTGGTCCCAGTCCCTTTCTCTGCAATGGGCACGCATAGAGGAGGGACGAAGGGTTTTGGAGGCAACATCATTGGCCCAGAGGAGCCCAAAAAGAGCTGCCATTGGCTGACAGGGCCTTTTGAGGTTCTGCCATTGGTCAGGGGGCACACCCCAGGAACTGGGGATAGGCCTGAGGAGTGATGCCGTTGGCCAGGGAGTAGTTTTGTCATAGCCTTTGGCTGTGGAGTGGAAGGAAGAGATCTGGGAATGAAGCCCAGTGTCCAGGAAGATAAGGGACAGGGCAGCAGCTGCTGGGCCTGCAGGCCCCCTCCCTACCCACAGCAATGTGGGCAAAATTGGTGTCAGGCCCCAGCCAGGGAAAAGGAGCCCAAGCCAGAGGGCAGGTGGCAAGGGATGTCCCATGTCCAATCTCCCCCACCCTGGGACTGCGCCTCCCAGTGTCCTTCTTGATAGCCAAGTTGGGCTGGGAGCAGCTCACTGCTCCTCTAGCCAGGAGGGCTTCTCAGCTCCTGGAGGCCTCAGCTTGATGTTGAACTGCTGCAGGGTCTGCTCCAGTTGTTTCTGGTTCCCAGCAAAGTAGGCGGACACAGCATTGTGGAAGAGCAGCAGCTGCTTGTGCATCACCTTGATCTAGGGGTCCAGAGGGTCAGCTGAGGCTAGACTCAGATGCCCTTCTTGAGGGGGCTGAGCCTGAGCCCAGACCAGGGGTGCATGGACCCTCTCTGACGGTGCTTTTGGGGTGGGGGTTGAACTCCACAAGGGAGTCAAAGAAAGGATCAATCTGATGGGAAAACCCTGACTTGATTTGCTGGGCCTGGGTTCTCATTTCTGAAAAATCACTGCAGCTCAGGGAGTGATTTTTCTGTCATGATCCTGGGACCAGCAGCCAATTCTTCAACAGAAGAGGGCCAGGGATTGGAAGGAGGGAGATCTGGAAAGGTCCAAGGGTTGAGGGGGCTAGGGGAAGATCTCACTCCTTAGTTAGGCTGCATTTTCCCATCCATTGATGGGGCGGGTCAGTGTTACAGATGGGGACATGGGCAGGGGTCCGAGGGGTGGGGTTTGCACCTTGTTTTCTTCCAGAAACTTGAGCTTGATGGCCACATCTCCCCGCAGCTTCTCATATTTGTCTCGATGGGCCTGGAAAGTGGCCTGGGCACTCTCAAGTCGACCACGCGTCCCTGCATCCCGGGGGCCTAGGCTCAGCTCCTCTAAGTCTGTCCGGTAGGCATCATATTCCAGCCTGGGGAGGGGTGATATAGGCTCATCTCCACCCCTTTGTCCTGCACATTCTCCTTTCCTTGCTTAATTCTTATGTCCCTAATCTAAAACTTCCACCCAAGCCAGCCAACTCCCAAAACCCTAGGCCCTGCCAGTGCCCACACCTGGCAGCCTCATACTGTTTGACAGTCATGAGCGTGTCTTCCATGGTCTTGGTGACCAAAGTGTTGATGCTAGAGACAAAGAAGTTCACAGCCCCTAGTAGTGTCTCTCCATTCTTGCACAGCAGCTTCTGTGTCTCTGCGTTGTAGCCAAATTCCTCCTGAGGGCAGAAGGGAGGGACAGGCCGTAAGAAAGAGTCTCTACCTGACTGGAGCTGTAGGGCCCTCCATTCCCCTCTTCCCCCGGGAGAAAGCAGCTGTCAAAACTGCAACAACCAAGGACTGCCTCCAGTAAGGCTCTTAGCCAGAAAGTTAGTGGGGCCACCCTGGGGATGCCTGGGGTGGGGGTGGGGTTCTCAGATAAGTTCACAGGACTAGAACAGAGAAAGCTAGTGCAGCAGGCAAGGGAGGGGCTCCGATTAGGCTGAGCATCAAAGGCATTCTCACCAATGCAGAGAAGGGTTACTTGTGAGGCACCTTGTGTGCCACCTCCCCCAGCCCCTCCAACTTCTGGACCTCTGTACAAACCCTTAGGCTGCCTCCACAGGTGAGTGTTGCTGGGGGCAGGGCTGGGCCCACCCTGGAGGGGTTCTCCCTCTGGGCTGCAGGAGGGAGGGAGGGAGGCTGAGGGGTGACTGCCTGGGATGGCCTGGGCCCAGTCCCCCCACCCTGTTTGGTCTGGCCAGGCACCTGAAGCTCTGGGGACTTCTGGCTGAGGTCAGCAAAGGCGTCACCTAGTGCATGCTGGGTCTGCAGCAGGCTGTAGAGGTGGGCTGTCAGTGCCCGGCCCAGCTGCAAGACACTCTCATACTTGCGCTTCGTCTCACGCAGCAACTCAATCTGCAGCTCTAGCTCCAGGTCCACAGTCCGGGAGCCTCGGCCAAATCGCTCTGATAACAGCTGCTTTGTGCACTGATTGGGAAGTGGGGGAATAAGTCAGAAACCCTAGCACTCTGCCCCCACAAAAGGTATGTACCCCAGCATACCCAGGCTCCTAGTCTCAGCCATAGATTGAATATTAGGATCTGGGAAAAGGAAAAAAGGTACCCAGGGGGACTTTGGAGAAAGGGAGAGGTGCTTGAATCCCACCTTATATGTGTTGATGCCCCATTTCTTGACGATGTCAAACTTCTCTCCAGCGATGCCCCGAGCCACCTCATCTCCGGGGCCAGCAGGAGTGGCACTGTGAGATGGATGGCGGCCAGACCCTAAAGGACCAAGTTCTCTGACACCAGTCTCTCTCAGAAGTATGTGGTTCCACCCATACTTCCCTCCCAGCACCTGAAAATGACTTCCCTGAAGGAGCAGAAGCTAGAAATGATTAGATTCTCCTACTCACTAGGAGGAACTCATATCTTGTGCTCTGAGACCCAAATCCCAATATATTATGGCCTCCTCCTGAGGTGGTAGTGGGGATTCAAAAGGGAGGGAAGAGGGAGATGCTGGTGTAGGGGCAGAGGAAACAGAAAGAAATATGCGGGGTGGGAGGTCAAGGATGGTGGGTCCTGATAACAGGAAACCTGTTTGACATTCCCATGTGGAATCCTAGTCAGTGTGAGACTCAGGTCTGTTTATTCCTCTAAACGTTAGAGTCTAAATAAAGTAAAACTCTGAGCAGTCTCATAAAGTTCCAAATCAGCATCAAGCTCCAGAGCAGGGGAAACTTCTGTGGAACAGAGATCTTAACTTGATTCAGGTGGTGGCAGCACAGAAAGGGTGCATCTCAGGGGACATGGCAAATGGGAGCAGTTGGACAAGCCTGGGAACTGGCCTTGGGGTGAGAAGAGTCCATAAAGTTCATACTAGTAGATGTTTCCAAGATCTCTAGATATAATTCAAGCTTTCTTAGACATATCCTATGCTCCCCAGAACCATTCCTCTCCCCCTCTCCACTCAAGTTTCCTGTTCTGATCATTCATACCTGTGGGGATGAGTCCATCACCGGAGCCCCCATAGCCACCAGACACAATGCTGGTTTCATTGAGATTGGGTCCTGACACCATCACCTGCTGGAGGTCCTATAGGCCAGAGAAGAGGGGGGCTTCAGGAACATAGGGGCAGCTGAAGCATGTGGGAGTGAGTACAAGCTTGGATTGAAGCATCATAGAGAGAGCACACAAGGGAAGTCTGCACAGAATCAGAATGAAGATTTGTAAAAACATTGAAGGGAGTCAGGTAAGTTAGGGAAGGCTATTGGAATAGAGTGAGAGCCCAGGGTTTATAAATTGGGATTCCTAAATTGAAACAAGAAGGAGAAGAATCAAACAGAAGCACCTGCTCCAGCCCATCATCCTCAGGAAGCTGCCCAGCTTCGCCATTCCCATGGATGGGGATCTCCATTGTGGCTGCCTTCCCTAGGATCCCGTCCGTCATGGCTAGGGAGGGGACTGGAGTCGATGCCTCCACCCCAGTGCCCTGCAAAGCCCAACACAGACAGTTCTGGAAACTGGCCAAGGCCCTAGAAGAGAAAGGTCTCCCCCACCATTTCTGAGGTCTTAGAGGTTGTCCCAGGGCTTGAGTGTTCTGGAGTTTTGCTACCACATCTTTCCTCAGGTAATATATGCATCTCTTCCTCCCAAGGTGCATAGTTTCACACATGCACACCCAGGCCTCAGGAGTTTTCTCATGACCTCCAACCCCACCAGGACTCTGGTGATCATTCATTCATGCATTCAATCATTCAACAGACACGTACGGAGTACCTACTGTGTGCCATGCACTATTTGAAGCCACAGAAATACAGCAGTGAACAAGACAGATAAACTGTATTCTCTTGGAGCTTATCCCCATGCAGGTGTTTCTCCTATCAGGAGATGAACCGCTCTCCAGGGCTCATGTATATTATCACAGCTTGGCCTTTCACACCCCTGTTGTGCTTCTCTCCCTTTCCTTCAAGTGATCTTCCCCTCCTCCATCCCATGCACCTTCTTTTCCTCCAGCCCTCCCCACCAGGCCTTAGTTGAATCAATCTGTGTATGTTCCCGGCCTCTGGGAAAAGTCTCTTTTTCCCAGGACATTGGTGATCTCTTCCAAAATCAGTTCTCTCTCTCCCCAGGTGTGTTTCCCAGCTCCCCCAACCCCATACACCTGGGCATCAGGTGTGTCCTCATCATCCCCTGGGCTCTGGGATATCTTGCTGTCAGGACAGGTTCATGCATTCAATTTCCCCTCGACCAAGTATGCGTCTCTCACCTCTGGCTGGGCCGCTCTTCCCCTCAGGGCGCCAGGCCCGGGCCGCGCGGGGACCTCCGGCTCCAGTTCCCGTCGCGATCCTAGCAGCAGGTCAGGGAATCGGCGGAAGTGACGTCCTCTCCCGGGCAGAAGAAGCCGGCCACGTCGCAGATTATAAGGGCGGAAGTGACATTAAAGCTGGAGGCAGGGCGATCCTTGAACTAACCCCCTCAGTCCTGAGGATCGATGAGAGATTACTTCCGGGGCGTTACCAAAAAAACTGGAAAGGAAGTGAGGTCGGGCGTGCGCTTGTGGTCGGATGGAGCAGCAGCAGCAGCAGCAGCAGCTGAGGAACGTGAGTAGCAGCTAAAAGTGGTTTCGGGAGCTTACATTCGGCTTGCATCCCCGTCCGCAGGGAAGGGGCCCCGAAGACTCAGCGATCCGAGGGCTGGGAACGTTGGGCCGTGGTGCGTGGTCCTGGGAAACGTCTAAGCGTCGCGGCCTGGAATTGAGGTGTGGGCTGCTCCCTTATTGCTGTGTTCTCGGTCCCCTTCTCTCCCAGCTGCGGGACTTCCTGTTGGTGTACAATCGGATGACAGAACTCTGCTTCCAGCGCTGCGTGCCCAGCCTGCACCACCGAGCTCTGGATGCTGAGGAGGTGGGGAACCGGGTGGGGAGTTGAAAACTCGTCATCTCCTGATTTGACCATACTGCTGTCCCCCTCCTCCCACTTCCCTTTCCTTTGGCCCAGGTCTTTCCCTGACCCTCGCCCCTGCGCTGGGAATGGGAAGGAAGGAAACGGACCTGACAGGATACCTTTGATCTCCCTTCCACCCTGTCTTTCTTCCAGGAGGCCTGTCTGCACAGCTGTGCTGGGAAGCTGATCCATTCCAACCACCGCCTCATGGCCGCTTACGTGCAGCTCATGCCTGCCCTGGTGCAGCGCCGCATCGCAGACTACGAGGCTGCCTCAGCTGTGCCAGGTGTTGCTGAAGAGCCTGGAAACTCACCATCAGGCAGCTAGCCGTCCGCAGCCCCAGAAAGGGAGGCACTGGATGGACCTTCACGTTGAAGGAACCCGTGGACCTGGGGCTGGGTGCAGCCTGTCTATACAGAGTGAGGGGTTGCCTGAGAGCTGGGTATTGTTGCTCCTTTTCCTGGAGTAATAAACCCACTTTTATTCTGTTTGGTTTATGTTCTGGGCAGGGAAGCTTTGCCCACTTTATTATGTCAGTGCATATCTGCTGGCTTCAACCCTGGCACCAGAGATATTGCCTTCTTTGTGTAGAAGGAAAACCTCAGCATTCATTCCTAGGCATCTGGTTAAAGCAAGGTCTGTGTGTACAGTTTTAAGGTTGGTAATAGCAACAGGAGGTGGTTCCTGGCCAGATGACAAGGACATGGGAGCTCTGTCTAGCTGCCATTAACTTAAATCTGTCTGACTTTAATGGCTCACTTGTGAGTAAGGTGTGCATTCATTCATAACTTAGTGTGTGTGTGTGTGTGTGTGTGTGTGTGTGTGTGTGTGTGTGTGTGTACTGTGTCTTACAAGAAGGAATCTGCCATATTTAGGGAAAGGAGGTAGCTATGGACAACAGATCCAGAAATCATAGGGATTTTAGGGACTATCTCCTTATAAAGTCAGTAGCTCCAGGACAGATGAAATTTGTAAGAATTCTGGGGTGTCTTGAAACTAACCATTTCCCCAAGTTGTTACTTTTTTACTATTTTCTGTCTTCCTGAATGATCAGTAAAACCTTTAAGCAAAGAAGGTCTTTGTGCTTGTCTTCAGGGACAGTTAGAAAGAGGGAAACTGGGGGGACCATATTCTGCAATATGGTCAGGCTTGAGTGAAAGAAACCCAAAGGAGATGTAGATAGTGGTGGTTATGGAAAAGAAGGGATAAAGCAAAATCTTTGGGACCTCTTTAATGTTACTTTAATATCTCACTGCTTATTTATAATCTTCTAATTCCAGCTCCTCCACCCTCTACCCCATATTGTTCCCACTGTTCCTGTTTTGTGATTTCTCTTTTTTTAAAGGTTTTATTTATTTTTAAGAGAGAGAGGAAGGTAGGTAAAAGAGAGGGAGAAAAACATCAATGTGTGGTTGCCTCTCAAGTGCCCCTTACTGGGGACCTGGCCTGCAACCCAGGCTTGTGCTCTGACTGGGAATCAAAACGGCGACCCTTTGGTTCACAGGCCTGCGCTCAATCCACTGAGCTACACCAGCCGGGCTGTGATTTTTATTTCCAGCCTATCCATTGTTTTTATTGCCCACCCTCTGTGTGGAATTTACTTGTGCATACAGCAGTGTGAATGACCTACCACTCCACTCCATTTTCTTGCTGCCATTGTGTCTTTTTTAATATCATTCCAGCTGTTTAATCTTTTCTGTTATTCCATGCAAACTGCTAGAAAAAAACAGCTGTATAATGAATGCCACTAAATGTTTAAGGTTTGCAACTTCAATCAAGCCCTCATTACCAATGAGCAACCCTTGGTGGGTTCCTAGTCTGTTCATTGTCCTTAATCACCATGACAGTTATTGACATCTTCACTGTTCTCCTTAATCCCCCTCCTCACTCCATCAAGTGACTGTGTTTCATTTTTACAGAGGAAATGGAAGCTCTTAGACATTGGTTCCCACAATTATAAAAGTAACTTCTTACAACCGCCCACAAAGTACAGTTTTCTCCCTTGTAGAAGGGAGATGGAAGATCAGGAGATGGAAGTTCTCTAATAGCAGACCCTGTATTAAAATACAGATCTGACTTTAAAATCCATGTGTTTTTACTATACCAGGTTACCTCTCAAAATAATATCTATTGAGCCCCTACTTTGTATAGGTTCTGATGTTGGTATATGTCATGCTTTACTTTAGTCTTTATAACAACTACAACTAAGACGTATTATACCCCACTTAACAGATGATGAAGCAAGAATCCAGAATGTGCTAGAAGCATATCTTACAGTTACCTGTTGAGAGAAGTGGCTTCAGTTAGCCTTTTGCCTTGTTAGCTGCTATCTGTTGAATAAATCGAATAGAAAGTTTTATTAGAAAGTAAAAGTTGCTTACTAGGAACTTCCTCACCAAGTGGCTTCATGTCTACTCAATGTAATTCTTTCCGTGGAAAGTATAAATGCAGGTAAAAACAGCTTGTGAGCTTCCCGATTTCCAGAGACAGGGAAATGGGGACCCAGGATATTGTGCTGCTGGTGGAAGGATTTGTCCACATCAGCATTTTTGGGTGCCCTTGCAGTAAACTTCCATGTAATTAAACTTCCAGATGATTGTGAATTATCTGTGTTTCCACAACACGTAATTAGTAATTATTTGAGAAGGGCTAGGAACATGTTGGAACTTCGAGAGCTTCTGTTTGCTTACTCATCTGCACCAAACCTGCCCCGAAGCATGGAAAAATAAATGTCCCTCAGTCTGATTCATCAATTAGTCCCTTTCTTAAATTTCCAATCTCTCCTGGTTCTTTTCTCTTCATACTTAGAACCTTAGTCATACTATCCATCTTCCATCTGCTGAAGTCTCCCTCAGGTCTTGTCATAAAGCAGCAGCCATTGGCTTAATGAGAGCATACGATGTTTCAAGCACAAGGAAAATAAATGTTAACAAAACTATCCCTTTATCAGAGACATATTGGAGACAGGGTTCGTGTTCCTGCCATTGTGGCTTCAGAACATAGCTGCCCACTCCTTTGCAAAGTCTAATTCCTTTGAGGCTATTCAAGTATACCATCCTCTCTTTTGTCCATAGTAACTACCACTCCTATTTTCCTCTAAATACCTAGCCCTTGGTCTTCCTATCCTCTCTGATACTTAATGTTTACTTGCACACTTCATTCAGTATTTTGGTCTCTTAGTTCTTTGACACAATCTCCAATGATTTCCACTCTCTTAGGTACCCATTCCTATAGTTATATCCTGGTCATTGTCTTCACCCCAAACTGCTCTATCACCTTCAAAACACTTATTTGCATCTTATTCACTGATCATATTCCTTCCACTTTAACTATTCCTCTACTATCATTTTTTGATTTCACGGGCAACAGTCAGGCTATTGCTTCTACCTTTTCTTTAGATTTCTATCCAGCTTAAATTCTAGTGATTCTCTTGGAATAGGCTTCATTTCTTTACCTCTCGTCTCTTGGATGCCTAGGTAAAATGAAACATTTTTCTGTGCCTGCGTTTGGACAGCCAAAGGCCGCCCAAGGAAACAACTATAAAGCAGATTTATATCACTAGGAATTCATGGTTAGCAATTTCAGATGGAGTCTGAGCCCCACAATTTCACTGCGTTTTTCCAGTCGTCTCCTGCTTGCTGCAATGAGTATTTCAAACCAATATTCTCAAGTCTCTCATTGGCACCCCCCGCCCCCATCACCATCATTCCTTCCGCAGGCTACTTGTTTCTTCATAGACAGAAGTAGAAGTTGTCAGCTGAGAACTTCCACAACATCTGGTCGCCCACCTAATCCGCATCATTCTGTCTAAACAGGGCAAGCATTTTTAAGGCTAATGCCTAGTTCTGTGACCTGAATCCTACTCCTTCCTTTCTGGGGAATCCCCAACTTTTTACCACTTTACTAAATTCTCATCAGTGTTTAAACATGCTAAAGTCTCCCCTGTTAGAAAAAAACAAACCATTCTGTACCTCATTTCCCCTTCAGCTACCATCCTAATTTTTCCACTTTATACTGAAAACAGTTGGATACTTTGGCCCTCTCCATCCCGTTCCTCCACCCAGTCTGTTTTTGACTCCTACAACCTTTAGCCTCTTGAAATGGTTCTTCCTGAGGTGATACTCGCTCACCAAGTACCATGTTTCAAAACCCAGTGGTTATTTCCCAGTCCTTAACTTCTCAGTAGCATCTGGTGTATTGACTAGTTTCTCATCAACAGTCTTCCATTAGCATCTGTGACACCACTCACACACTTTTACCGCTACCTCTTTGACCACAGCTTAGCCTCCTTTGCAGGCTCACCTACCTCCAGCCTTTAAATCTAAAAGTTTCTCTAGGTCTTATTCTTTCTCAGTCTATTTTTTCTAGGATTGTTTCATCCCCACTCCGAGATTTGGTTACTGATGACTTCCAGATCCCTCTGAGATTGACATCTCCACTTAGGTGTCTCAAAGACATCCTCAACTCAACATGTTTCCCCATAAACTTTCCTCCTACGCCTGGAGGAAAGTACTCATCCCGTTGCAGAAGCTAGAAACCTCACTCATCCCTTCGCTCAAATGCCAAAGCCTATCTGTTTACATTTCTAAATATCCATTGATTCTGTCTGCTTCTATTCATCTTCACCATCTCCCACAAGGATTATTACAATGGCTGCCTCTTCCCATATTTACTTTTGCACACCTCCAATCTGTTCTCCATTCATAGGCCAGAAAACACACCGATTCTTAAAACTTTGCAATGGTTTCCCATTCTTAGGATAAAAAACTGACATTCTACAACATGACTTACCAGGCCCTGCATGATCCAGCTGTTGCCTAACTCAACTTTATCTTACTAATGACTCAGACATTGGACTGTCAGTACTGTTTGTTGAATTGAGCTGAACCACACCTCACTCTCTCCCTCTCTCTGCTCTAATCACACTGGCCTTTCGATTCCTCTAATCTCCCATACACTTCCATCTCCAGGCCTTTGTACCTGCTGTTTCTTGGCTTGCAATGCTTTCCCTCTACCTACTGAACTACTCATTCTTGAGTGCTCAGTTCAAAGCCTCTCCTCAAACAACCCTTTCTAGAATCCAGTTCCCATAATTCCTCATGTTTTTGGCATGTGGCACTTCTAACAGTTGGTCATGAAGTCAGAGTCCATGTCTATATTGTTCACCATCGCATTTTTATCACAGTGCCTGGCACATGATATGTGCTTGATACTTACTTGTTGAATGAACATCTTCCAGTCTCCTCCCAGCTCAATCTACTATTCACATACCAAAAAGAGGACTTTTTATTAAAAGAGACAGAAGTGAATCTGTACTTAGCCTCTGCTGTTTTTCTGCCATAATACTATCATATATATTATTTACTCAGTCTGTTTATTATTTTTGTCCTCCACTGGAATGTAAGCTCCATAAATCAGTTTTTGTCATGTTTTCATTTTGTACACTGATGTAACCACCTAAAATAGTGTCCATCACAGTTGATGCTCGATAAATAGTTCTTGGGTAAATGAAGGCACAAGAGAATAGTTCCAGAGCAAAGGTCTCGAGCTTGGCTTTAGAGAGAGAAGGAGCACCTCTTATTGGTAACAGAAAGAAGGGAGAAATGGATGAAAGTAGATCTAAATAGTTTTTGATTTGGTTTTGGGAAATTGAGAGAGTTCCTTTAAAATAGCATGTGTGATGGTTAGTTTTATGTGTCAACTTGTCTGGGTTACAGCACCCCATTATTTAATCAAATACTAACGAAAATACCTAAACACTGATCAAACACTAAACACAAGACCTAAAACACTAGGTATGGCTGTGAAGGTATTTTATAGATGTGGTTAACACCTACAATCAGTTGACTTTAATTAAAAAAAACTATCCTTAATAATGTGGGTGGGCTTCATCTAATCAGTTGAAGGCCTTACAAGCGAAAACTGAGATTTCCCTGAGAAGAAATTCTGCCTCAAGACTGAGGTGTTAACTTCTGCCTGAGTTTCTAGCATGCTGACCTACCCTACAGATTTTGGACTTGCCAGCCCCAAACCATTGCATGAGAAAATTCCTTAAAATAAATTTCTTTATGTATATATACCTGTATCCTATTGGTTTTGTTTCTCGGGAGAACCCTTATTGATATAGCATCTTTTTTTTTTAATAAGTGATGTTATCAGAAAGTAAAGTAGAAGAAAATGGAAGATGAGAGAGTGCAGGAGGTTTGAAATAATCTCTGCACAGAATGGAAGAATGAACTGACAAAAAAGAAACAATTAGATTTTTAGGCACTGTTGAGGACTCCGTAGAGGTTACTGAACAGAATTTCCTTCTGTCCTTATCCATCTGGAAAACTTGTTTTAAGGCCTTGAACTTTAAAGTCCACTGTAACTCTGTGACTCTTCTTTGTCCTTTCCACGAAGGGTTGCCCGTGCCCTTATTTATGCTGTCACTGAGCCCTGGTGTGGCTTGTTCACCATCATGTCAACAGCACTTGGTAGAGTGCCATGAACAACAACAACACATCGCTAACACATATCGGTGACCTCAAGTGCTTATTATCCACCAGGCTCTATTCTGAGCATTTTATACACATTAACTAATTTAATCCTCACAACAACCCTACAAGGTAGATACTATATTATCTTCATTTTACAAAAAAAAAAATAATAATAATGGAACAGGTAAAATACCCCACGGCTAGAAAGTGGTGAAGTCAGGTGTTCAATCCATGCAGTCTGACTCGAATCTGTCCTCTTTCTCACTAAGGAAGATTGCTATACATTTAAGCATTTGTCCCACAAATGTTCTCTGATTACCTACTCACAGTGCCTAGCACAGGGCATGGGGAGAGAACAGAGAGCCACCAGAATCTGCCATCATGGAGCTTATGTTTCTAGTCAGGGGAAATGTACAATAAGCAATTAAATAAATACCTGAGATGGTAATAAGTGCTATGGAGAAAAATAATGCAGGGTAAGAAGGATAAGGAAGGCAGGGAGAGTTTTGCTTTTTTCTCTTGGGTGGTCAGAGAGCTCAATAAGGTCCCTGAGCAGAGACTTGGAAGGAGGGAACAAGCCGTGTGCACATCTGGATGAAGAGTTCACTGTAGTTGAAGCCGCTCGTTGTTACCCAGTATCCATTGTCCCCTTCTTTATTTACTAGAACCTAGGCACATGGCCGCTGAAAACAAAGATGAGATTTTGCAGCTTTCCTTGAAGCTAGGTGTGTCTGTGTGATTGAGTGATGTGTGCATTGTCAGATTGTGCCCTTAAAAGTAAGAGTATGCTTTCTCCTTTCTCTTTTCCCCAACTCACTAGTTGGGTTGGGACCTAGCAGACACGGTGGTAAACTCTCTTGGACCTTGAAGACAAGGACCACTTTCTTGGAGAAGGCAGAACAACTAAAAGGCTGACATTTTACTCTCAGAGTGGATATACTTGGACAGTTATGTGATAGAAAAAAATAAATAATCTGATCATGTTTTAGTCATTGTATTTTTGGGGTCTTTCTGTTATTACAGTATATGTGAAGTAGGAAGAATTTTAAGATGGTCCCCAAGATTTCCCACCCCCTGTCTACATATCCTACATTATCTCTTAGACTGTGAATATGATAGATTTTACTTTTGTAATTGGGTTATTTTATATGGCATACTTACTGTAACAAAGGGACATTATCTGGTGGGCCTCACCTAATCACATGAACTTTTTAAGAGCAGGAAGTTTTCTCAGGCTGGTTGCAGAAGAGAACATCAGAAGGATGCAGAGCATGAGAAGGGTTTGTAGGACTGCTACTGGCTTACTGAGAGAGGGGCCATAGAGCAAGGAAGGCTGTGGCCTGTAGCACTTGAGAGTGACCCCTGGCTGATGGCCAGGGAGGAACCACAACCACAAGGAAGTGAATCCCATCAACAACAGGAATGAGCTAGGAAGAGGGCTTTTCCCCAGAGCCTTCAGGCAAGAGCTCAGCCCAGCCAACTCCTTGATTTCAGGATTGTGATACCCTGAGCAGAAAACCCAGTTAAACTATGCGGGATTTCAATCTACAGAACTGTAAGATGCTAAATGAATGCTGCTTTTAAGCCGCTTAGTTTGTGATCATTTGTTACCTGGCCACAGAAAACTTGCCTGTCTCCTAACTGATACACAATTAAGTATGAAGTGTGCAGGCTCTGAGGTGGGAGCCTGCTTGGTGTGATTCAGGCACAGCAGGAGAGGAGTGAACGGGAAAGAGAGTGTAGACTGACAGCGGTTTGTAGGCCATCAGAGAACTTCAGCTTTCACCTGAAGAAAGGAGATAATACGGCATCTGTGCGTTTTGTGCAGGGGAGTGACAGGATCTGCCTGTGTTTGAAAAGGGTCATTGGCTGTTCTGAAAAGAACAAACCGTAGGGTCAAGCATAGAAGCAGGGAGACTCATTAGAAAACTGGAATAATTGAGCTGAGAGGTGATAGTGGCTTAGACCAAGGTTGTAGTGCTTAACGTGGTGAGAAGTAGTAGGATTCTGGATATATTTTGAAGCTACAGCCAACAGAGTTTGCTGAAGGGTAAGACCTGTGATGTGGGGAGGGGAGGGAGAGAGAGGAAGAGAAGTCAAAGGATTCCAAGGTTTTGATCTGAGCAACTGGAAATAATGGGCTTGCCATTTACTGAGATGGGGAAGACAGTGAAAGAAGAAGGTACCTTTGTGGGGGCAGTTAGGAGTCTGGTTTTGAACATTTTGTTTTTACGTTTGAGATACTCATCAGATACGCAAATAGAGACATTAAATAAGCAGTTGGATATGCAAATCTAGATTTCAGAGCCCAGGTAGGGTTCTGCTGACTTTCTATTTTCATTCAGCCCTACCCCTCACCTCCGATTTTGAGCTTCTTGTGAACAAGAAGTTTGTCTTATTAGGGGTTTTGGGGCTGAGAGTGGATAGGTGGATATGTGGCGGGGAGGAGAGGAGTGGTCTCAATGACAGGTCGTTGGCACCTGGCCGAAGCTTAGCCACTCAGTGAATGGATAAACAGGCGTAAGGATTACATCTGCCCACGTGCCCTCAGGGTCGCTACTTCTCGTAATCAACCTTGTTTGTTGTCTGCCACAGGCAGGCTGACTCCGAATTCCCTACACGTTAAGCCCGGCCCTACCCCCCGGTCTGCCCCTGTACCCCACCGGGACCCAGATCCCTCCCCTTTCTGGCTCCGGTGCTCAAGGCGTCAGCGCTGAGCCTCACGGGAGGGATCTAGTAACCGTTCTAACAGCCCGGAGCCACTGGAGCCGCGGATGAGTCCGGAGCTCGGGATCTTCGCTTCGCCCAGTGGCACCATCCTCACCACTGCCTCCTGGAAGGTCCCCTCCTCTCACTTTCCCACGGATCCTTCCTTCCCACCTCCTTCCTCTTCCTTCTCCTCCTCCTCCACCTGCCAGCCTGGCCCCGCCCCTCCTGACCAAGTAGTTCCCTGGCCCCTCCTGCTTTCTGTCCTCAGCAGCCCCTTCAGCCCGGCGGCAGACAGGACTGGGGCTTTGCTGCCTCTGAGAGACGACCTATTCCATCTCTTCAGAAGATCGCCAGGCTCCACTCCAGTGCAGTTGCTCACTGTTCCCGAGGTTCTCTGAGTGAGCTTTTTTCCTTGTGTGTATCAGTTGGTCTCTACAAGTGGTCATACGTGTGTCTGCCTGTCTCTTTGCCTGTGGGTGGCTGTGAGTAGAGTGAGCCTGTGCCTAGAACCCAATTCTAAGTTCATCCATTTCTGCAACAGGCACTCCTTGATGAAACCTCATCGACAGATCTGTCTCTCTTCCTCTCCCTTGCCTCCTGTACCCATTAGGCCAGGTGAGGGAGACAGTGTCCTGGGTGGTGGGAAGGAAGTAGTACACTGGAGGGCCCCAACTCTGTCCTGGGTGGGCTTATTACTATAGTCTTTGGGGAGGCTGTAGGTAGGGTTGAGAGTCCCAGGAGAGGCCCTCTGCTGGTCTGGCTCTGCCCTGCAGCTCCCATTTCCATCCTAATGGCCTTCCCAATCCTGTGTTGTTCCTGACCATCCCTTGACTAGAGCCTAAGACCCCCTTTCTCTTGCTCCTTTCCTGGGCTGGGCCAAGCAGATGAGGCCCAGCAGCCAGGAGCATGGAACTGGCAGTTGGCGCCTGAGCAGTGGGCAAGGTCAGTTTTCCAGCAGTTGAATGTCCAGCTCCTCTTGGCCTCAGAGAGGAGGGTAGGCCTGTCTCCTGAAGAGCTGTCATCTGATGCCCTTGAGTCTCCATACTGTCAGAGAAGACGGAGGCAGGTCCTGAAGGCAGTGGAGCTCCTGATAGCTGAACTCCAGACTCTGTTCTCAGCTGTGCTACAGGACAGAAGACCTGCAGCTTGGCACTACCTGCATGCAGTGCTGCATCTGCTGCCACCGTATCGTGCACTGCTAGCGGGCCACCTTGATCTGCTGCCCTTCCTGGAACAGCTGCACTGCTGGGCACCGTGGGTCCAATACCAGTTCCATCTGGACCTGCTAGATGCTATAGACCAGGCCTTTCCCCCAGACACCTCTTTGTTAGAGAGTGTGTCCCATGTTGACTGCTGTCATCAGAAGCAGAGGTTCCATCATGGGTCCCCACTCCCAGCATGCCCTTTTGTGCAGGCCCGGAGGGGTGGGAAGCAAGGAGAGGAGGAGTTGGCTACATGGCTGCGACCATTGACTCTGCCTGAGCTGCAGCACAGCCTGGGTATTGTTGGTGCTGAGGTGGCTCTGAAAGAGACCCAGTGGCAAGGTGGCCTTAGCCTTGTGCCCTTGGCACTGGCAACTGACATCCCTGTGCAGTATGAAAGCAGTGACATTGACTACGCAGAGGAGGAGACTTTTGGAAGAAGAACGGCTAAGTAAGTGAGGGTCCCAGTCTGGGGCTTTGAGCAGAGGAGAGAAAGAAGGCAGTGGGTGCTTCCTGGGTCATTTGGTCTAAAGTCAACTCTCTTTTGATTTTAGGGATTAGCTTAACCCCAAGCCAATCTGGTGTGAGGCTGCTCCTCTCTTCCTTTTTGACTGCAAAATAAACCCAGTGGTTTTAGTGTTAATACCCATAGGGAAATGCAGAAATCCATGAAAATCAAAAGTCAGCTATGAGGAAGCAAAAGCTTCAGAAGACAGTTTGAGTTTCTAGAGTTTCCAGGATTCTTTCTCAGATGATACTGGAAGCCTCCTTAGTTCATTTTCTCACTCATTCATAATCCCTGAGCCTTGCCCCTGGGATGAAATAGTGCTGGATACTGGATGCCGGGTGTGTACAGATCTTTCCCTTGGGATGTTCCCAGGTGAGTGTTTGTCTGAGGGCCTCCCCACTCACGTTAGTGTGAGCTAGGGCAGCTCCAAGGCAGCTTAGGGTTGCCAGTACTGCCAGATGGGGCTTTCATTTTGATCTTTCCAGGGTCTTCTTCTTGCCTTGTCGGTGTGGGTATCCTGGACTCTTTATTAACGATTTCCCCCCCAACTTGGCTCTCGTCGTTTTCTTCAGATTTTCAAAATATTAACAGAGACCTCTTCTGAGAGTTCTCTAACTCTAGTCTTGGAATTCCTCCTCATCCTCTGGGCTGATTTTCTAAGTGCTTTGCAGCCTGTCTGTGACATTCACTCTCTGGGAAGGATAGTTTTACCTTTCATCAAACTTGACTTTGTCAGGTTTTGCTCCAAACTAATGGCTTGGTCAAGTTTTCTCTGCAGCCTTAGAGCCCTAATGGTGGACAGATAGGCAGGCTCCGGGAGGCCCTGATGGCAGGTGGCCAGTGCCAACAATTTATGCCTTCAATAACCCACACCAACTTCCCTTTACACTGTGCCTGGAGTATAAGTTTCCTTTCCTGGGGGAACTTAACTGAAGTGAAAATGGGCTGAGATGTTGGGAAGGGGTCAAGTTTCCTCTGCCCTCTCTTTGGACCAGGCAGTAAACCTCTAAGGCCTAGCTAATGTGGCTTAATTTGCATGAAGTTTTCTAGGACTGATTATTGGATACCTTAATATATCTCAGACACTGCTAGGTGCTGAGGATAAAGAAGTGAACAATCCCTTCCCTTGGGTTTCACAGTTTAGTTAGGGAGGTGGATGTTAAATAAGTTGATAGGAGTAACACACAATTACAATTTGTGCCAAGCGCTGTAAAATCAAGACCGCTGCCTTTCCTCCGGCTGCGCCTCTGGTGTGTGTATCCAGTTAGGGGGAAGCACATCAGAGGAGAGTGGGTCTAGGTTAGAGTTAAACTATCTTGGAGGTTAGGAGGCGAGTGGAAATAAGGGGAGAGTTTCAAGGAAGAGGATGCAGTCAGTATAGTTAAATGCTACCAAGGCAAGTAAGAAAAATCTGAAAAATGTTCATTGGATTTAGCAACCAGGAGGGGTTTGCTGAGAACCCCTCCAGTGGAGCCGTTGAGAGGGAAGCCAGGCTGTAGTGCATTCAGGAGTGGGTAGGTGATGAAGTGCAAATCACGTTTTACTATTCTTTCATGAAGCTAGGCTTGAAAGGAAGAGAGAAATAATAGGACAGCTGATTGAGAGAATAATGGTGCCTGGGAAGGACTCTTTTAAAAAAAAAAGGATAGGCAGATGTTCATAGCCCTTAGGGCAGTGCATGAGAAGTGGGTGTTCAATAACTATATGCAGAGCAAACACATGTAGGCTAATGGTAAAGAGAACAGATTGAAAATTCCTCAGGAAGAGGGGAATAAGAGACCCAGAGCACAAATGGAAGGATTAGCCTTGTAGGGAAGAAAGGATATTCCTTCCTCTCAAACTGGGGGACAAGATTAGGAATACAGATAAATATGTAGGAAGGCAGCTGAACTTGAGGGAATTAGTTAGTTCATGGCCAAAAGCCTGTTTTCTCTGGGCAGAAAAAGTAGGGGCCTGTGAGCATGGCCGGATTGGTGGAGGCCTGGTTAGCAGCTCAGGACACTGAAAAAAGAGCGCTGAGGACCTGTACTAAGACATTGGAGCAGAGAGAGCCCACAATTGAGACTGGACGCCAGAAACCTAGAGAGAAGCCAATATTCCTGGTTCTGTGAGCTTTTGAACCTACTTAGATCACAGAGGACTTTAATTGTTAAGGAACTAAACCTTCAAGAGCAGTTATACTATTAAGAGGTCTTGATCCAACATCAGATCATAAACCCTATTGTTGACATGAACTTTTTTTTTACATTTTAAAAAATATTTTTTTTTATTTATTAGATGGGAAGGGAGAAAGAGCAGGAGAGAAACATCGATGTGTGAGAGATACATCAACTGGTTGCCTCTCACATGTCCCAAACTGGCGACCTGACCCACCCATTGGTTCTCAGGCCAGCGCTCAATCCACTGAGCAGACTTTAAAATAGAATTGCACTGTTACCCCTGGGGTAGCTTGTTTTGTTGATTTAGGGTTAGGTCAGTTAGTGACAGGTATACTTTGACTGGTTAAGTCTAATTATTCAGAAGGTTTTGCGTGTGTGTGTGTTTGCTCTGAGGTCACTCCAACAAAAATTGTTCGTCTAGGTAATTAACTTTTGGTTTCTTAGATCCTTAATTTTCATACTCATTTTGTTGACTGGTGTGTTAGAAGTGTAAGAAGATTGAGGGGGTTGAAGCATTGGATCGTGTCTTGAAAGGGAAGAATATGAAGCTGGAGGTTGAATGATGATGGGGGAAGAGCAGGAAGAATGGGATGTAGAGATTGGGTAGGATTGGAAAGTGGGTATAATGGGAGCAAAGATAGGAGGTCTAGAAGGTTAGGGAGGTTGCCAGAGAGGGGGAATCCAGGACTGTGGGCTTGCGAGGTGATGAGCTGGGAAAATAAAAGTATTCCCATTACTTTTACTCAGTATTACATAATATTTACTTCATAGTAATTAGAGTCAATCCAGAATGATGAGTCACTTATGAAGGAAAGAAAAGAGTTGTCCATGCACGTCTGTGTGAATATAGTTGCCTCTCTGTGCTGCGTCATAGCTGTATTTCCTCCATATGAACAAATATGTGAACACTTGCTCTGTGTAGGTGGCACGAGGCTCTGACAGTGCCAAAGCAGGTCCTCTCAGGCACCTGACTGAGCCTCTCCTCTCACTGACCAACAGTGGCAACCTGGCTTCTTTGCTGTGCCTCGTCTCCCCTCATTTTTTCGCATACAGGTCTCAGCTTGATTCTGAAGATCCTGGACAAAAGACCTTCCAAAGGAGCAGCCCTGGCTTCTTACCTCAGACTTCTCTCCTGAGTAACCAGGCGATGACCATTCTGAAGACAAAGAGACACCTGAAGAAGATTCACTTCCTCTACCTCAATGTGGCTCCTAGCCGGTACTTTAAGTAAGAGCCTAAATCTAGACCTCTTCTCCTTCTGCTCCCCCATTTCCCCCTGTGCGCCTCTCCCTCCTCCTCTCCATCCTGGCTCCTCTCCGGTGCTTTCTCTGCTGCTTTCTCATTTCTCCTCGGTCTCCCAGTTTCCCTCCCTCTTCCCTTCACCGCAGCCTCACAGCCTTTTGTCTTAGTCATCCTCTTCTACTTTTTGCTCTACCTTCTCTATTCTGTCCTAGAATGATAGAAGAATTTGGTCATTACTTCAGAAAGGAATTTAATGCAGCTTTTTCCAACTCCAACGCACGAATCAGGTGTTTGATTAAATCTGTACAGTGTCACGGAAGTTTCATTTCCTGAAGTATTCTGTTCCTTAGGCTGAACCAAAATCTGTTCTCTTTTTAAAACATTTTTTAATGTATTGATTTTAGAGAGAGAAGAAGGGGGGAGAGAGGGAGAAATATTGATTTGTTGTTCAACTTATTTATGCATTCATTGGTTGATTTCTTATGTGCCCTACTGGGGATCAAACCCACACAACCTTGGTGTATTGAGACGACACTCTAACCAACTGAGCTACTTGGCCAGGGCAAAATCTATTCTCCTTAAACAATTACCTCCCAGTTCTAGTTTTATCTCTGGAGTAATATAAACAAATCTCCTCCTCCCATTGACTCAAGAGCCATTTACTCACTTTCTCCATTAGATCCAAATCTTATATACTTTCAAAAACCTTGTTCAAGTCTCATCTCTTCCCAGAAGTACTAATAATAATTACCATTAATTGAGCTTCTCTGTATACCAGGCACTGTGCTAATAAACACGTGAGATGTGTTATTTAATCCTCTCCTACCAGGTAGGTGCTATTATTATTTCCATACATGAGATGAGTAGACTGATGAATAGAGAGGTTAAGTGACTTGTCCAAAGCCAAATAAGTGGAGGAAACAGGGCTTAAACCTAGGACTGTCTTAATTCAAAAGTCCATGCCTTCAAGCAATATCTGATACATCCTTGCAAATAGCCTTATTTCCTGTACACACTGAACCCTTTCTCCTGGACTTAGGTAGCACTATGGATCAGTGTCATCCATTCATGGAAAAATGAATTCATTTAGCAAACATTCACTGAGAGCATTTTGCTGATTACTAAGCTATTGTATATTGGCTCTAATTGTACTCTTCTCTCTCTGCTTTGTGATACTTTGGCTGAGACTGAGAACTTTATTTCTTATTTTTCAGCTGGCCCCCAGTTAGGTTTGATTAAGAGAGGGTGCTAGCAGGAGACTAGGCAGCAGGAGAGGAGAAGGGACTTTCTCCTTCCTTTGTTTACTCTTCCTGTCAGCATTGCCCCAGAAGTGGTCCTTTGTGCAGGCAGCAGCAGGCACTTGCTGAATCAGCCTGTTCATGATCCTAAGAGGTACCAACGCCAGCCAGGTGACACCTTCCCCTCAGAATT
Source organism: Macrotus californicus (assembly GCA_007922815.1). Lineage (NCBI taxonomy): Eukaryota > Metazoa > Chordata > Mammalia > Chiroptera > Phyllostomidae > Macrotus > Macrotus californicus. The sequence goes on along the minus strand of VMDR010001330.1, from coordinate 8,722 downwards.
CTGAGTCTCAACTCTGCAAGGCTTCTCCTCCCAAATCCTTAGGTACTGGTAGCAGCCGGGAAGCATCACCTTAGAAATTCAAGTTCCAACTCTATAATCCCTTCTCCATGCTCATAGCTTCTAAGAACCCAAACTTCTTCCCTTTGTTCCTCTAGTTCTGGGGCTGGCATCCATTTCCTGCAGTTATTACCTCTGTGCTACCTTAGTGTTCTCTTTTTGCTTTCTCAGTCCTCTGATATCTTTTTAAAGACATGTTCTTTTTCCTGGCTGGTGTGGCTCAGTGGATTGAGCACCGGACTGCAAAGCAAAGGGTTGCTGGTTCTATTCCTAGTCAGGGCAAATGCCTGGGTTGCAGGCCATGTCCCCCAGTAGGGAACATGAAAGAGGCAACCACACACTGATCTTTCTCTCCCTCTCTCTCACCCTTCCCCTCTCTCATAAAAATATGTAAATAAAATCTTTAAAAAAAAACCACGTTCTTTCTTTTGAATTCACTTTGTTGTAAGGCCTAGTGCGGTTCCAGTTTTCTTGCCTGGATGCTGCTGATACAGCACTTGGTATCGTGAGCAGTTCCAGGAAATGAACCTTAAATACGGGATTCTGATACTGGTCTGAAAACGTACTTGGCCTTGAACAGTACTGAGCTCCTTGCTAATGGGAAATAAGATACCAGTGACAGTGCCACCACAAATAATCAAATGATCTCTTTTGGTGGAATGTGATGAACTACCTAGTGGCTGCTACACCTGGATGGCTGGCAGTAATGATAGTGGAGCAACGTGGGAAGAGGTGACCATGGTGGAAATCTTACAGAAAGAAATTTATAAGCTTAGGGCTTTAAACTATCAGCCCAGTCATCATTAGAGAAGCAGCAGAATCAAAGATAGTTAGGCAAATAGAGAGACAAGAAACCCTGAGCAAGAGAGCTGAAAGGGCAGTGGAATAATTTCAGGGCCAGCATCTGCCTAGGAAGAAACCCAGTGAAGTGAATTTCACATTTGGTATAGCTTTTTTCCCAAACGGGCCCCTGACGATGCCGATAGAGGCAACTCCACACTCCACACTGGTTTACTCCACACTGGTTTACTCCACACTCACCAAACACTGAGAGGAGGGGCTGAGCTGGCGACAGACTCAGAAAGAGCAGAAGTAGCAGAAGTTGCCCAGGAGCCACAGCAAGGAGGGGGCATTTTCTGGTTTAACATATGTTATAACCAGGTTCCCAACCCAAAGCCCAGGGGATTTAATTTGCAGGTTCTCTGATGGGTTCATACAGATGATTTTCACATTCTATCCAGATATTTTGCCCAGTTTTTCTAGTTCTCAAGGGGGGTGTATTGGTTCAAATTTCTAGTGCGCCATCAGCCCATAGAAACCTGGCATTTGTTGTTTGATTTTGTTATTTGCCATATAACAAGGTTTTTTCAATGTGTTTACATTTATTAATTTTTGGCCTAGGTTTTGATTCGTACTTACAGAGGAATTTATCCCCTCACTTCTTGAGAGTGTTTGCTCCACTACCACCTCTCCGCCCCACTTAAAATTGCTCTCCCTCCCCCATGGCACTGCCAATATCCCTCCCCCCATTTATTAAGTTTATCACCTCCCCCAGGGGACTGAGGGCTGTATTAGAGCAGGGGTTTGTTTGTAATGTTTAGCAATGTATCCTCAAGGGTTAGGACAGTTTAGCATGGAGTACAAAGTCAGTAACATTTGTTGAATGAATAAATGACTGAATTATCCAATGCAGGAATATATTGGGGAGGGGTAAATGATGAATTCAGTATAGAACTTGCTGTGTTTCAGGTGCACGTGAGACATAAAGTTTGAGATGTTTTAGAAGCAGCTGAGTATATGGGTCTGGGACTCAGGAAGATCTTTACTTGCCCCATGACACTCTGGCATCACTTAATACTCCAATTGATCTGAGGTCTTTGAGGACAAGGACTATGTAGTAATTTTTATGTCCTCATCTCCAATCACAGTGTTTGGAGAGAAGGGGAACTTGATCAACGGTTTAACTAAACGACATGAAGTCGGGAACTGGACTTTTCTTGTTCATTGCTGTAAGCTGAATACCTGATACAGTACTTGGCTTACTAAGCGTTTGTAGAGTGAGTATCCCCCCAAAGGAGCAGTGGCCATTGGGGGTGAGGGGAGTACTCCCTAACTCCTGGCCCTGTGCAGAAAGAGTGGCCTCCATTAAGAAAGTCACAGGGACAGATGTGTCCCTCTGGGACAGCTAGGGCTCAATTAGGGTAGGTAGCTGTCCTGTGGGAAGTAAATGGCCCAGTAGTTAAGAGAGGAGTCTTGGGGCAGGTAGATCTGGTTTAAATCCTGTATTCTTTTCTTAACTGCCTTAGGCAAAGTTACGACTCCTCTTTGTTTCAGAGTTTGTTTTCTTCATCGGTAACTTGGGGATAATAGTACTTGAAAGAGCTGGTTACTTTGTCAGAAATAAAGTTTTTATATTACTTGACTTAGTTCATTCTATAATATATCTGAATACTCTTAAGTCATTTGCTTAATAATGCATTCCAGGAAGTGGAGAGAGAGAAGCGATAGAGGAGGATCATTTTATCTTGTAGACGTTATAGGCAGAGGACCAGCACAGGACGTACAGCTTTCAGAGGGCATAAAATACATTCAGTGCTTAAAAATATTCCTGGCTCCAAGTTATGAAAACTGCCAAGTAAAAATTAAAAGTGTTTGATTAAATGTGCCCAAACATAGCATCATGCTAACTAGTTTACTGCAACAAGATACAACGATTATATAGCTACATGTAAATTGTATTTACTGTGGAATGTAGGTGCATTTCTCTGAAGTAAGAGAATTTAGTAGGATTTTAAGATGGTTCTGGAGATACCTTGTTCACTAGGTGGCAGTTTTCCTCTTTTTGGCCTGGGTCTAGTCTTCTAGTTGCCCCCTGCTTTTCCCCACCCTCAATTACTCCAGATGATATTCTGTGATTATCTCTGATGCTATTTCAGTGTCTAGAGATATGTGTATTTTATCATTTCCAAGATGCACATTTTTTTCACATCTCAACATCTGTGAAATTGTGATGCACCTTACAGATTGATGGAGTATCATAGTGGCAGCATTTTTTATTTTAGTGTTTCATTAGAAAATGCTGCATTTACAACTGATGGCAGTCTTAGATTTGATGGGGTGTAAAGTACCTAGGTCTGGAGATAGGAACTTTCTGGAAGTGGTTAGAGGTCTTCTTCTTTCTTCCCATCTATCCTTGGCTTCTTAATAACAGTTTTTCCATTTTCCTATTTTGAAGATCATTCTGCTCTTTTCTCCCTCTTTCTACTTCTACTGCCTTCTTTCCTGACTCCTCCTTTTTTTCAAATCTCCTCTCCCTTCTTTTGTCCCTTCCTGAAGTCTGCACAAGTTCCCAGAACTCCCACTGATCAGAACCCTTTTTTAAAGTCCCTACAGCCTGGTGGTAGTGCCACCAAGCAAGGTGAATCCTGAGCACTACATCTTCTCTCCCTTTGGGATCCTGCATGTACATCCTGTGGAGGGCACTGAGGCCATAACACTGGGTACCTGGCACCGCCACTCTGTCCTCTGGCAACAGCTCCAGTTCATCCCATTCTTCAAGAATTGCCTCTTACGCAAGGCCTGGGCCCGGTAGGTGATGACGGGTGTGGGGTTATGGGGAGTGTTGCAGAGAGCAAGCAGCATGTCCTCACCGCCCTCTGATCTGCAGCTGGAAGAAGAATGTGAAGTTTCAGGGGCTGCTTCGGTGCCGGTCTTCCCTGGGCAAGCGTCTGCTCTTCCTCGTGCCTCACTTTGGGGCTGCACTGCTCCATGTCAGCAGGTGAGGTCTTCAAAATTCAACTTGGATGGATTTTTAAATATCATTTTTATAAAAAGCAATAACACGTTCTTTGTCAGAAATCTGGAAAACACAAAGAAGCACAAAGGAAAAAGAGTTTTAATCCCCCCACCTGTAAATAACCACTATGACCATTTTGTTGCATGCCCTTCTAGTCTTTTTTTCTACCACACACGTAACTGTGGTCAGACTTCACGTATTGCTAAGTAACCAGTTTTTTTGCCTCTGAACATATCGCCATGTAATTAAGTATTTTTACATCAGGTTGCCCGGATCACACAATTATTAAGTATCATTCTGGGGGTCTAACTCAGGCATTTGAATCCAAACTGCCTGTACTTTCCACGGCATTGTCTGGAAGCACTTGCTTTGGAAAAGCTCAGTTTTTCCTATTTTCAGTATTCTCTTGCTTTCTCTGCACTCCTCAGCCACCCCGATTATCTTCTGTGACAAACACCTGTGGGGCCCAGGCAAGAGCCATGGGAGAAACCCAGTGGGCTCGGGGCAAGACAGTACGAAGTGTGGGGACTGTGATCTGGAGGTCATCCCTGAAGGGGACAATCACACTCAGGTCCACCTGACTGTTGCCATTGGGAATATAGGTCCAGCATGTCGGCCACCTTATTTTTCAGGATTTCCTGGAAATCTACATTTTGTTGTCAAATTTCTTTATTTTACCTGGTTAGCTGAAAGTTTTATTAAAACACTGGCCAACTCTTAGTGGTACATACAAAAACCTTTTCAGTCTGAATTTGGCCCCTGGGCTACCAGCTTGTAACCTCTGCTCTAGGCGTCCTCCAGTCTGGCCCAGTTGTCACTGTGTAATTAACATCGTAAGGGCTCAGAGGCTGGGCTGCTCTGAATGTGAATCCTGCACACCGGCAAGGGACTTTAAATTAAAAAAAACTTAATTTAAATAACGCACTTCCATTTCAGTTAATTATGAAAAATATAAGCATTTACATCGCCATTATATTTTTTTATATTCAACTTCTAGTCCATCTTAAGTTTATTCAAAAGAACACCAATCAATGCATTTTTAAACTTCTAAAGAAATACATCATCATGTGGTTATGGGACCATAAGTAACATCAGTTATTTAACTAAACTCTTAATTTCAAATAAAAGGTAAGGAAATCATTCCAGCAAATTAAATGCATGGTTTGCCTAACACACGTCTGAAAGCAGAAAAACACGGATTCAGCCAATTCAGGAAGAGATAAGGAACCTACGAAATCATCCCCGAGTGTTGCCTTGACAATGCAGGATCGTAAATGACATTTCCAAAAGTCCTACATATGCTGCAGAATTGGTGATGCCTCCGACGTCACAAAAGACAACCAGTGTTTCCCGTGTGGCTGACCACTTAAAACAGTGTAGCCGGCTTCCTACGAAAGTCTCCTTATGCTCTGCCCTTGGGCGTTTTGCAGTTCAGTCATGTTGGTCTTCTAAGACACATGCCTAAACTGAAATCAAGAAGTAACTATCACTAATGATATATGAATAGCAGGCATCCCTTCTACAAATAGTCTTTCTGACTTTATTACAATGCAGCCAAAGAGAAACAAAACGTTTTTTTCGTTTGTTTCTTTTTTGTTATCATTTAGCCCCCCTTATATACTCCATCCCCACTGGGACTTTACTATTTGAGCCTCAGCTTCCTGATCCGAAAACCAGACATACAGATTTGTCAGCTGAAGTGAGAATTAAATGAGATTGTGAATACAAAGTTCCATGTTCAGTGCCTCTCAACAGATATTGAATAAATGACAGCCCTTGTGATTTTCCTCGGCTTACTGGTGGTCTTTCATCTTTTTCAAGGATGTTTAGAGATGTGGTAATTTTCAGGGCGGGTTGGGGGGTGAGAATGTGTAACAGAAGTGGGTTTCCTCAGGGACAGTCGGCCTGTAGGGACGCTGCAGGCTCCTCCCCTTCGATCCTGTCCATCTAGACGTCTGGGGCCCCCAGCCCCACCTGTCCCAGGGAGGAAGCCTCCATAGTCTCTCCTCCTCAGTCAGACCTTGGGATCTATTTGACTCCCTCTCCTGACAGAAAGGTCACTCAGTGTAAACATTTGCACCTATCCCAGGCCTCTCCCAAAGAATTCCCCAGCCAGCAATTTCCTGGGCTTGAATTCTTCCAAATAACTCTCAAGAGGAAGTTGTCACTGTCGGTCCCTGGAAATACTATAATTTTTCTAAATCTTTGCTCATTCTGCGGTGAGCTGGGCTAGCAAGAAGTCAAATATGTCCAAGGAAAGAGGGCTGAGATGCTGGCTCTGACCACCTTGGCCCTGGCTTCCAGGCTTCTGCAGGAGCTGCACTCTGTGACCTGGCTCCCCCAGGAGCCGGATCGGAACTACGGGCTGCTGGACCTTCAACGGGCTCTAGCCAAGGAGAACCACAAGGCCCTGCTGCTGCTTTCTCGCTGCCTGCGCCTCTGCACATCCATCCTTCAAATGGTAAGAGGCCCCAGTTTATTGTGAATCTTTTCTCCAAGCCGAGCTTGCCAGAGTTCCAGCCTCCACTTGGCTTAAGCTTCCCCTGGGATTCCCCTGGGTGCTGTGGACCCTGCAGTTGGTTCAGAGCCACTGACCTGCCCAGCCATGGCAGTCTCTGCTCTGGGGTGACTGGATCAGTAACAGGTAGCAGACGCTTGGATTCAGCCTTTCCCTAATGGTTGGTCCTGGCCTTGAGCAGGGAGGGAAAGGAATGTAACAACATCTATTTTTCAGTTGTTTGTGCCAGAGACACTAGGGAATTTGAGAGTTGGAATCCTGAGCTTTCATGTAGCCAGGCTTATCTTTGAGCCCATCTGGAAACTTTGGCAGGCACTGCGGCTAGTAGAAGCATCCAGCGGTGGCATCTTTCCTAACTTCGCTTACTTTGCATGTGTGGTACATGCCCCCTTCCTAGGGCTCTGGGAGGTCCTGCTGTGTACTTGCCTCTTACCCATGATCCATTATCATAGTTTGTTGTCTGTCAGGTGAGACTGGATACACACGCAGTTCTCTGGATAATGCAGATAGTCCAGTTCTGAGAGGGAGGACCCACCGAGATACTGTGAAAATGAGAAGTGATGTGAAGGAGGCCCTTGGTACATTCATGCAGAAGAATGGTTTTTATTCTCCAGACAACAACTGCTGGACCTGGCATTGCACTAAACTGAGTGGGGCAGAAAGTGGGGACAGGTGCTCCATGGCCTTTCTCTACCTCCCATGTCCTAAATCCCACGTTGTTTTAATGTTACAAAACTGGTTATAACTTTTTTATAGTCAGTAGTTTATTTCTTTATTAAGGTATAATTTACATTCAGTAAACTTCAAGTGTACAGTTTGCTGAAATATTTGCATATATACACACCTATGTAGCCACCACCCAGATTAAGATAGATGATGTTTTCAGCACCCCAGTAAGCTCCCTGGTACCACTAGTCTGACCTCTGTCACCATAGATTAATTTTGTCTAACTTTGAATATCATATAAATGGAATCAGACAGCATGTGCTCTTTCGTTTGTCTTTTTTTTTTTTTTTTTTGACTCAACATAGTGAGATTCATCAATAATGTTCTAGGTAGCAGTGGTCCACTCTTTTGTATGCTATGTAGTATTTCCCTGTAGTTTATTTGTTAATTCTCTTATTGATGGATCTAATGTTTCACTATTATGCATAATGCTGCTTTGAACATCCTTGTATGTGCCTTTTGGTGTACATAGGCACTCATTTGTTTGAGGCATATATTCCAGGAATGGTTGCGGGAATAAAGCATATGTGTGTCTTGCAGTGCCATACAACTTTCCAGAGTGGCTGTAGCAGTTTATAGACCCACCAGAGATGTAGGAGACTTCCAGTTGTCCTATGTTCTCACTAGCACTTGGTATTATCAGGATTTTTAATTTTAGCCACACTGATAGGTAAACACTGGTATCTTTTTGTGGTTCTGATTTGTGTTTCTATGGTCACCAATGATGTTGAGCATCTTTTCATGTTTATTAGCCATGTAGTACCCTCTTCTGTAAAGTGTCTAACTCTCTTGCTCATTTTTAATTGGGTTGTCTGGTTTTTCTCTACTAATTTATAGTTCTTTGTATATTCTGGATATGAATCCTGCATCAAAATTATGTATTGTAGATACATTTTCTGAGTCTGTGGCTAACTTTTTTACTATTTTAATGGTGTCTTTTGATTAACAAAAGTTCTTAATTTTCTTGAAGTTTATTTTATCAATCTTTTTTGGTCTGTGCCTTTAAAAATTTTTTATTTATTTTTAGACAGAAGGGAAGGGAGGGAGAAGGAGAGGGAGGAAATCATCAGTGTTAGAAAGAAACATTGATTGATTGCCTCTCGTGTGCGCCCCAACTGAGACTGAACCCGCAACCCAGGCAGGTGCCCTGACCAGAAATTGAACCAGCGGCCTTTTGCTTTATGGGATGACACCCAACCAACTGAGACACACCAATCAGGGTGGTCTGTGCCTTCTGACCTGGTTTATGAAATCTGTGCCTACCCCCAAAGTCATATGGATATTCTCTTATATTTTCTTCTAGAAATGTTATTACCTTTCCTATTTAGGTCTATGGTCCATTTCAAGTGAATTTTTATGTATGGTGTGAAGTAACAGTCATGTTTTATATTTTCCATTTATGGAAAGACCATCCTTTCCCCACTTAATCACAGTGACACCTGTTTCTGGACTCTTTCCTGTCCCACCACTTTCTTTGTCTACCTTTTTGTCCGTGTCACATTGCCTTAGTTACTGTAGCTTTATGATAAGCCTTGATATCTGGTATTGGAAGTCCTACAACTTTTTGTTATTTTCATATACAGTTTAGAATTAGCTTGTTAATTTCCACAAAATAATTTATTGGG